>OX637867.1:35299279-35554674 GCA_951802705.1 Netelia virgata | reverse complement strand
GAAAACGAAAAGACCGAAATTTTCTCAAATAAATCATTTCACAGACATAGTCGGGAATTTAAAAAAAAACAACAGAGATACGTTTTTTACTATTGTTTTTATAGTTATGGAATAATCGTGAATTAGTGATTTTATTTATCGGTCGAATATTTGAATTTTTCTATATCGATGGAATTTTATGGAATTTTTTGAATCCAAACGATTGTTATATTACGTGAAAAATATGTGTTTGATTATATTTTGACTAATGAGAAAAATATTTTCTCATTGTAATTATTTTTCCGAGTGATTATATTTAGGTACGAGAAAGTACCGTGGGATGGCAGCACCAGTGTTGTTTGCTCTCTCTAGCCAAATCGTTTTCCACAAATATCATGATTCTTATCTCTCGTCAACGGTTCTACGTATATAGAAGAGAGATAATGTACTCGAGTTGATTTTTCTTTATTATTCGGTTCGTCGAGTCTCTCGAGAATCTTGAGGAACGTACAACGAGGTTTTCCCGTCGTCTCGACGAATAATAACGTACACATTATAATATATGCGAAGACGAAGGAGCTCGCCGTCACTCGGAACTCACTCGGATTATATTTTTCTATGGATATTCCCGGGAGTTTCGCGAGATTGAAACATAAACCGAGGATATATTTTTCCAGCCAAGCGACCTTTCCCACCAATTTAATGTTTCGTTCCACGAAGTTTAATTCACGAACGATTCTTTTATCGTTAAACTCGTCTCTATCGGTCAAACCGAGCTTTCGACTTTTTTTTTAACATCGATTATAACTTTAAACAATTAAATAGAATTTATAATATTCGATAATAAATTTGTAAGAACAACATTTAAAAAATCCTCGGTTTTTCATTTATAAAAATTGACTCGATTATTAGTGTTAATAATATTATAAATCGAATTACGATTCGATCAAATTGTGTGCTCGATAAAAGTTTGTTTAGTAACTCTTCTTTTATCGTTAAACTCGTTTCTATCGGTCAAACCGAGCTTTCTACTTTTTTTGTTTAACATCGATTATAACTTTAAACAATTAAATAGAATTTATAATATTCGATAATAAATTTGTAAGAACAAAATTTAAAAAATCCTCGGTTTTTCATTTATAAAAATTGACTCGATTATTAGTGTTAATAATATTATAAATCGAATTAAGATTCGATCAAATTTTGTGCTCGATAAGTTTGTTTAGTAACTCGATAGACACATTGTTAGATCGACGAGGGGTATATAGGGTAAAGATTCAATAAATAGAATCTGGCTTCATACAGGCTACGGATAATTGGTTTATTGTTAGCCCAAGTGATGGAACACACAACTTCTCGTCTCTCTCGAGTGTATCATCTCTCGATACTGATTGACTTTTTTTCCCCCTCGTTCTTTTCACGTCGACCTCTGTTATTTCTCGACTCTCTACCCCCTCCCCCCGTTTTTTTCGTCGTCTCCTTGGATGACTTTTCCATTCTTCTTCTTCTTCTCTCCCATATAGACGAGTCTCTGTGTTTGCGTCCGTGTGTCCGTTTGCCAAGGTACTAAAAAGGGAGATGACGAGTCCTTATGCTTTCTCGAGGGTTTCCACGAGGTTGGGTCCCAGAGCTTTTATGTTCTTTGTTAGTCCTTACGAAAGAGAGACGAGCTGCACCTCGACAGAGAAGAG
Organism: Netelia virgata; assembly: GCA_951802705.1. Taxonomy (NCBI): domain Eukaryota; kingdom Metazoa; phylum Arthropoda; class Insecta; order Hymenoptera; family Ichneumonidae; genus Netelia; species Netelia virgata. The sequence goes on along the minus strand of OX637867.1, from coordinate 35,553,004 downwards.
AACCTTTTTGCTGGTCCTAAGGAGAGGCTCGCTTCCACCATCAAAGTGGATGCTTCGCGTAAACCCTCATAAACACAAACACACACACACACGAAGAAGGCAAAAAAAAAGAAAAAAAAAACTACTAACACACAAGATTCAGGTTACGAGGATTTCGAGAAAATTCAGAGTGCTATGGGGTGAATGATCGTACGGGACTCTCGCCATCGTTAGAGAATGCTTTCTCACCTGCTGCCAGTTGCCGGAAGCTGGTATTAAGAAGACCATTCGACAGCTTCCATTTCGCAAAAGCCTGTATCCTTCTGGACAACGATTTTCCGGGTAATGTCGTCGTCTGACCGGAAAACTGACCGGTGTCGTAACGACGACGCTGGCTAAACCAACGACGAGCAAAATCCCCAGTAGCACGCCTCTCAATGACATTTTCACGAAAATATTCACCAATAAAATATATAATCGATTAAAAATATTTCTACTTTTTATCTAACTCCGTTGTAATATTTAATTTTCTAATTCGATAGAACGAAGAAGAAGTACGAATGGACCGGACGATTCGACGTTCGGTAATTGAATGACGTTTAACCCTAGCGAACTGCTCGATTAATGATGTCCTGTATTCGTGCGTTGGTAGGACTTTCTATTTCTCAGAGAAAAGCCACACGAATGCGTCAAAGAGAGAGAGAGAGAGAAAGAGCGTAGGCGAGGTGAGGAAGGGTGAGAGTAAACCGCTAAGCGACGAACGATAATGGCGAGAAGTAACATTTCCGGTTGGTCCCATGCGGAAACGAGAAATGTGCTGGCGACCACTGTACGTCATCCTGGCGGTGGTGGAGGTCGGTCGGGTTGCGGTTACCAGAAGGGAAGGTAAGGGGGCAAGAATAGAGGCATATATGGTATATATATATATATAGCCTTATAGCTACATATATATATATATATACAGTTAGCACGTGTAGAAGGTATAGAAGGAACGCCCGAACGAGCTATATGAATTCTAGAATGCACGTGCACACACACAGAAATGTGTATGTGTGGTAGTTGGTACTTGCATGCACCGCGAGAGTTGACCAAAAGCTTTCGTCCTTCCTCTTCTCATTAGACCTCGCTATCCGGAACTATGGCTCACTCTACCCTCGAGCGAGTATAACACTTTTCCCATAAACCGACGTCGTGTGCCAACGTTAGATCGGTAGTCAAAACTTTTTGACGGATTAATCGTCGCTGACAGGAACGCTACTTGCGAGAGCCTTTACCCGTCGGCGATCGCTTCGAGACGGCGAGGTATTACATCATCGACGAGCTAATGAGACGATCGAGAATTCGACATTAACGAGCTCAAGTTCATTAAAAAATTATCATTATTTCGTTTCAAAGAAATTTGACGATTGGTATATTTATAGAAGAATTAGGAGCGAAACCGTTTCGTCGTCCTGCTGCAACTTTTATCAGACGGGAGATCGTAACGTCACGGCGAGTTATTTATAACACGCGCGGTGTGGGATAAAACGTGCATAAAACTTTTTATCAGAGTTCCAACTATGTTGCGTAGTTTGAGGAAAATCCGATTGCGTAAAAAAAAAAAGAAAAAGTGTGACTCAAGGTCCCGTGCGGCTTGGAACTTCCTTCGCTCAGGAATCTTAGCACTTAATTGTAACGATAACGAATTTTTACGATGTGTTTGTAATTTTAATTAATTAAATAGCCAAGCAAACGAACGTTAATATTTAATACGACGACGTATTTGGAATTTTAATTAAATACGGAAACAATAGATCGTTATAATATTTCGAGGGGTTGATTTATTATTTTTTATTTACTATTTTTCAAACGAATTTTCATTTTTCATCACTAGAATTGGATGAAAAATCACGACGGTCGTCGAGTGAAATTCCCTCGCGCATTCGCGATGAACAGGGAATTCCAACGTCCGTTACATATCCTTTATTTCACCTTTTTTGTTTTGTTTCCCCTATAAACGCTCATTCGAGTCTTTAATACCGATCGATGAATTTTCACAATCACGGAATCCGCTCGTGCTCGAAGCAGGTGATTCGCGAAAGCGCGAAATGTTTCCTCCAGGGCTATGCTTCCGACTACGGGAAGGAAGAAAGGTTAAGGCGCTTTTCTTGATTCGAGGCCTCTCTCTCTCTCTCTCTCTCTTTCTCTCCTTATACCATATATTTCCCTTCGAGTCGATCTTTTTCTCTCCCTGGATGTAACCTTGGCACATAAGCTTCGATACTATTTCTCTCTCTCTCTCTCTCTCTCTCTCGTTTTTTTCTCCTCCTTCATGATCCAACTCAAGTTATATCCCTGCCAATTAACGATGGCCAGGCCCGAATTTCCCACGAGGCCTTTTTCCACCTGAATATATATATGTATACAATATATATTGTCTCTATATATATATATATATATAGGTATATATAAACACGCGAATGTTTCTACTTCGGCCTCGCAGGTCTTCTTCGCACGAAGCACGTCGAGGCCGTCCCGATGCCTGCTCTTACAAGTTTGGCGGCGTGCTTCAATGCCCCGCTTCGAACTTACCAGCCAACTCCAATTAGGATCTCTGTATCCGATATTGCGCGAGCGACTTTACGAGACGATCGGCGAAGAGGAAACGAGAGAGAGAGAGAGAGAGAGAGAGGAAGATAGAATGAGAGAGGAGAGAGAGTCACGGGATTGTTGCTCGTTATCCCACGCAGACATTTCCAATTTGCATCGCTCTCATTCAATCGATTTTCCCATCACCCTCTCGACCATCACGAGGTATATCGTCGAATATCGATTTCTCATCGATCTTAACAACAACACAAATATCGATCGTAAGAAGAATTCTTTTTCTACGTCGAATATCGAAATGAAAAAAACGACGATTTTGTTTTAACGACGAATTATTATTTTTTTAATATTTTTCTTTACAAATGTTATCAAAACTTCACGATCGAAGAAAAAACGATCGTCGTTTCCCTTTTCGCGATGTATCGGCCCCCTTTTACCCGCCTTATACATCATGCATTACGAGAGAACCGCCTGCGAGTTCGTGTCTCGCTGTCGTCTATCGACAGTTACCCCCCGAGGGACTTTCAGGGGGGAAAAAAACAAAACCGGAAGTATGTCTGCGAAGAGTCTCGTCTATCCTACTCCCACACCCCATGAATTCACGAAAATCTCTAACCGAGCTTGCATCGCAGGCTGGACAAAGAGAGAAAGAGAAAAAGAGAGAGAGAGAGAGAGAGAGAAGGTTACAATGTGTCGGTAGTACGGAGTTTGTGTTTTCGGGAGACGCAGCAGCGAGGGGAGGATTGCAGCTTCTGGCGAAAATTCTCTCCGTCGTATATATAACCCGGAGAGAGACGAATTTTATGATAGCCCCGGGCCACTCGGTCGACCGCGATACGCATCTTTACCAACGCTCGCTAAATAATCCACCATAGTACAAAGCAAATATACGTGTATATAGGAAGCGTACGTATATATATATATATATATATATATATATATATATATATGTCGCATATAGCTCGTACCGTAACGCGATAAGACACTCCCCTGGTCGATAAACAGGATTTATACGGTGTCCTTTAGGTTTAGATTATGCTAATGAACGTTGTTTCGCATAATTTCGTGCGATATATCGGCCTACATATGTATTATAACCGAGTGTTTGCGTCATCACAAATCACAACAATTCAGAATTTTTAGCCTGTTAAAGCTCGTTTTTTCACTCTTCCACCAGTTGCTTCCGGGCTTTTGGATTATTCGCGAGAAATAACGCGTTGTGTTTGATCAGCGCCAGTTTAAAAAATGATTTTTTTTTCGTTTTTATTAAATATCGACGATATAGAAAATGGGCGAAGGATCGATAATTTTGGAAATTGTAAGGGGTAGGACAATAAAAATGTAATACGGGGATAATGATAGGGCGTCGAGTGAGAAGGTACGACGTAGTATTCAATGAAAGCCCCTCGATGTATTATTATCCACGAAGAAGACCACGTTATGATAATCAAGCGACATTCGATACAATGCGATGCTGATAACGCTCCTGTCGGTGAGATAGAGATAGCGGTGTTCCATTATCCGTACCGATACGTCTATATTGGTAACTTGAAAGGTTTCGTTGCATTGTACAGCGAGAATCGCTTATTAATCCGTCAATCAGTGGCAAATACGAGCCAATTATCACCGATTGAAGGATCGAGCAGCTCGAAGCAATCCATAGTTTCAGGATCGACGCGTACGGTGTGACAAAAATATCAAAAATAATCGAATAAAATCGTTACTGCCAATTGTGAAAAAATTATCGAATTTTTTTGCTTATGAAAAATAAAAAATCAAAGCATTCGTTGAAACCTGTTGGAGACAGTTTCGTCGATAACGGTCAAACGACCGTCTAGACATCGAGTCACATTGAACTTGACAAATTTCATTGATCCACGACGAGCGGTCGCAGAGCGATGAGTCAGTCGAGCGCGCGCGCGCTGATTAAATTCACCGGATTCGAAACGGTCGAGCGAACGGAAAGAAACCGCTCCCGGTCGGTCGTTACTCGTTCGATCGACCGAGAAATATGCCCGATAATTGAATGTCAGTTGATGATCGCGAAGGTTAACGAATAGGTGCGACGCGCGTGGTGTATATATAACGTGTTCAAACAACCGGAAGTATCTCTTACAGTATGGAGAAACTGGTTCGAAGCGGTACCGACCCGTTACATCGGAAAACATTAGACTTGTAAAGTGGACGGTACTAACTGCATTTGGCCGTCTTCTTCGCCTCGTGGCCTGACTCAGAACTCACGTGTAATTGAATGATTAATGGCTAAAACGTATCCGTATGGATATATATATATATATATATATATATATATATATATGTATGATGTACGAGAACTCGGCTCGAGCGTACCTCGTATGGTAAGAAGGTGATTCTCGAAGCAGTAGGCTACGAACTTGTTTCGGACCGGACGAAAATCATCGCGAGTATCACGGCGGTCGATCATGGAGGGATGATTCAACCCCGGTCTTATATAACTCGTGGGTGTCGACTTGTCGTAAATTATCTCTCTTGGTAATATTTAATGCATCGTTGATAAACAAAATGGCGTTTGGGTCACGTGAAATCACCATTTTTCGACTCAAACTCTATTAATTTCTTATTTCTTGTAACTAATTGGATAATTTATATAAAAATGTGTAGATTAATTAACGATTATTAAAATTATCTCTCTTCTTAATATTTAATGCATCGCGATAAACAAAATGGCTTCTGGATCACGCGAAATCACAGTTTTTCGACTCGCATTCAATTAATTTCTTATGTCTCATAACTAATTGTACAATTCGTATAAAAATCTATCGATTAATTAGCGATTATCAACATAAGACGAAACATTTTTTTTTTAACCGACAATCGACCGGAAGTAAGGGGTTGGTGACGATCAGCGAGATAACCGAAGCAACATTCTATATATCTTTGAGGGGATACATGAGAGATCCTTCCCCCGTGGTGTATCTCCGTATCATAAATCAAGTTGCGCGTAATACGATAATGCCCGGGGTTGCAAAGGGCTAGGAGGAGGTGGGAGCTCGGTATTGCGAGAAAGGGATTGGAGGAGGGGGATGATCAGTGTGCGTGATCGATTCGACTCACGCACCGGCTTAAACGATGACACGTACGTTACCTTCGGTACGGAACTGTTCGTACGGTGTGTCCCGCGAGAGACCAGAGGCGGCCTCGGCTCAACTGCGGAATGACAATTCGGCGGAAATTTACGAGCGAACGGCTTTCTAGAATCCCGAAACTTCTCTCTCTCTCTCTCTCTCTCGATTCTCTCTCTCTCTCTCTCTCGATTCTCTCTGTCTCTCTCTGTGTACGTCGCACGATGTCATAAGCTCGTATATAGCGTCATATAACGCACGAGGGAGATGCCGTCTATGTCACGCTTCGCAATATTATTGTCTTTGTCGTTCACTCTCCTTCTACCTCTATAAGTATAGGTATTCGTACTTATACATATACACGGTATCGTACGTGTATACGACGCAGCCGCGATTTTCACCCCTTCGGCATCGCACGACACGATGCGCTTATTAACGCTTCGGTACGAATGATCGTTTTATCTATGGGTATAATCAAGAATTATGAGGTGGGGGAATGATATCAGTATCGACGATAAAGAGATATCTACCGAACGAGGCGTTTACGATGTATTCCTCGGTGATTTTTGTCTACCGTGTCGACACGACGGAAGCAAAAATTGTAACGAACGAAGATGAAGGAAAAAAAAAAACAAGATATAATATTCTAGTGAAAATGATATCGAGAGTAAATTTTTCCAAGATCTTCTTAATCTCGTTCTAATCCCGATCGATTATTTTCGTTTTATCGATAAATCGATTTTTCTAATCACTGGAAAACATTCACTTTATCGATAATCGATCTTATTTTTGGTCTTAAAGCAAGCTGCGTTTTTTTACATGAAATCCTTATGGTAATAAAATTTAATGATTTGAGAAAAACGAAACGAGACGAATACTTTTTACGAGCTTACCTAAAATACCGTCCTACATCGATTTCCAACTTTGAGAGTATTCGGCGGACATCGAAGCGGCATATTGACGATCGAGCTTTTATCGATTCTTCGATCGAACAGTATGAATCTTTTGGATTCTTGATTAGCTCCTTGTGACATTGTCATTAGGGCGAACGATATTGCAACGAGAAGTAACGTCGCGAGCGCGCGTGAAGAACGCGTACGAGCTCTCATGATGCTTGAGGCTCAGCCACCGACGGCTTCTCTATAGTGACGACTGTCGTACTGGACAGATTCGAAAGAAGCACTGATAAAACGAGGAGAGCGTCGAGTCCTCCCCCCTCTTGCCATTCTCATCATCATTAATCCCACGATCGTCAAGGTAGCTTAATACTTACTATATATGTATTTATAAACGAACACCGAGAGACGCGTGTTCCAATCTCGCCAACGTCATAAAAATCGCGTCACGTTAATACGATCGAGGAGAGGTATCCACACTTGGAACAACGAGAGGTACGAAGATATTATGTATAATAATAATAGGAACGATAATTCTTTGTGGAGCGTTCGAGTGTTGGCCGACAATCACGCGCTGACGACGCATTTCTGGAATTTCTTAATCGACGGGTCTGCGTTACTATATTTTCGAGGTAACTCAATTTTTTTTTCTCGAAACTATATCAAATTTACAGAGTAGGCATTGTTTATATATATATATATATAGTATATAAAATATTGAGAACAAAGTTAAGTTTTCCAGCGAAGGTTTCTAACGATCGACGAAATTTTTATCGATTTCACATTTTGAATGAAGATGAGAGAAATTTCTTGGGAGGAGAGAGACGATAATTTTTTCTAAAAATTAATCGTTATTTTGATGAAAACGTGTTGTATTTTTGGAAAAATTAACGAGCTCACCAGATCGTGGATCTGCAATTCCCCGATAGATCTCATCGTTCGCCAAATTGCACGACTTATTGATATTTCGCGATTAAAATCTTGTGAGAATTTTGTTCGACTCGTGATAACTCGTGTCGTCCGAACTAACAAAATTCTTATCGATTCCACAAAATGTTGTGATGAAAATATTTATTATTTGGAACGAGATTCGTCGAAATAAATTTCTTGGTAGGAGAGAGACGATGTCGTTTTCTAAAAATTAGTCGTTATTTTGATAAAAAACGTTGGATTTTTGGAAAAACTAACGAACTTTTGGAAATAAATTTCTTGATAGGAGAGAGACGATGTCATTTTTTAAAAATTAGTCGTTATTTTGATAAAAAACGTTGTATTTTTGGAAAAATTTACGATCTTTTGGAAATAAATTTCTTGGTAGGAGAGAGACGATAATGTTTTCTAAAAATTAGTCGTTATTCTGATAAAAAAACGTTGTATTTTTGGAAAAATTGACGATCTTTTGGAAATAAATTTCTTGGTAGGAGAGAGACGATAATGTTTTCTAAAAATTAGTCGTTATTTTGATAAAAAAACGTTGTATTTTTGGAAAAATTTACGATCTTTTGGAAATAAATTTCTTGGTAGGCGAGAGACGATAATGTTTTCTAAAAATTAGTCGTTATTTTGATAAAAACGTTGGATTTTTGGAAAAATTAACGAACTTTTGGAAATAAATTTCTTGATAGGAGAGAGACGATGTCATTTTCTAAAAATTAGTCGTTATTTTGATAAAAAACGTTGGATTTTTGGAAAAACTAACGAACTTTTGGAAATAAATTTCTTGATAGGAGAGAGACGATGTCATTTTCTAAAAATTAGTCGTTATTTTGATAAAAAACGTCGTATTTTTGGAAAAATTGACGATCTTTTGGAAATAAATTTCTTGGTAGGAGAGAGACGATAACGTTTTCTAAAAATTAGTCGTTATTCTGATACAAATTTTGTATTTTTGGAAAAATTGACGATCTTTTGGAAATAAATTTCTTGGTAGGAGAGAGACGATGTCATTTTCTAAAAATTAGTCGTTATTCTGATACAAATTTTGTATTTTTGGAAAAATTAACGAGCTCACCAGATCGTGGATCTGCAATTCCCCCATCTATCCCGTCGTTCGCCCAATTGACACGACTTTTTGATATTTCGCGATGGAAACCTTATGACAATTGAATCCGGTGGGAGACGATCCGTATCGTCCAAACTAATGGCATTTCCACTAGATGATGAAATTACGAGTAACACGACGAATATAAACGTCATGGTAAATAGAACTTCTCTCCGCACTGCCATCGTCGTTAATGCGACGAGAAGTGCAAGGTTACGTCGTAATATTAACATCGCCGACTCGAAGTTAAATCTGTATCGGCGATAACCCAAGAAGAAAATGTACGCGTGAGCACGTTTGAAAAAAAAGAAAAAAAAAACATCAAAATAACAAAAAAAAAAAACTAAAAACCGATCCGAGAATAATTCGAGCTCGTGAAAATGTATCTCTCGTTCGAACGTTCAAAAGTCACACGACGCCGACATGCGCGGAATTTATCGATGCCCTCGATTTATTTATTTTCACCGTTTTTTTTTTTTTTTATTATTTTTTATTATTTTCGATAGCTCGTGAACCCGGAATTATCAACAATGGTGATTTTTCTCGGGTATATGGACGATCGCTGCTCTCCGCCACTCGTTTATATCGCGATCGTACAACTGGGTCACCAGAAAGACTTGACAAATGTTTTCCTACATATGCATCCACCATTATTTTCTCGTTACGCGATAAACATAGATACAAACGCGCGTTCCCGGCAATAATTTTAATATCCATGCTCGTCAAAATCACAAAAAGAAAAGAAAAATCCGAGACCGGAAACTTCACCAGTTGAATGCAGATTTCAACGAGATTGCTTATCGAATACGACACGTGTAATTTCCCGATCGTTTCGTACCGATCTCGAACAAAAATCCTATATTAATTACCATTTTCTCTAATAAATGTAAAACGAGATTTTCAAAAAGCAATAAAAATCATTCTTTTCAAAAATCCGTAACACGTGCACAAATTAATTACTAAATTCCCCCAACCACCTAAAAAAACAAAACAAAACAAAAAATAAAAAAAATAAAAAAAAAATCATTTGCCTAAAACGCCCGTTCGTTTCTTTCTTTCGCGATGAGAAACCGGCTTATAAAATTTTGAACATCACGCTCGTAGCATTAACGTGACACGAGCATCGAGTCGACGGGACGTGTTACGCGCCGGTAGTCTAAATGGGATTCTCTACCTGGGAAGATACTTCACGTCGACCTCCCGGGGCGCGCGAGACCCGCGATATTGTCTGTCTAGTTGACTCGCGGTCACGGAGAGAGAGCGGCGTCAACCCTAATAACGATCATTCCCCCTGTGTGCCGAGAAGGGAGAGTTGGGTTCAGGGACGGTGCGGCAGAGAGGGGGTGGGAGGGAGGAGAGGGGGCAGAGGAAACATAGAACCCGTTAACACCAACTCTCTACAACTTTGATCTATACATTTTTTATTACAACGAGAGATAACGATCGTCATGATCTACCGCTAGAAAATTATCGTTTCTCCTAAGCACTCTCGACCCTACCTCGTTGAAAATCGTTCGTGACTAAATTCAGGACACACTCGTCGCCTTTCCTGCGCGTTAAAAATTTACATGAATTTATCTTTTTTCTTTCTTTTTTTCTGTTTTTTTTTTCTTCGATGACTTATCGTTTAATTTAAGAAGATCGTTTTAGAGATTTTATATGAGTCTGTGTATAATTCTTAGCTATATATTTAATTCTCGAGAGTTACAGAGAGATCGTAGAATTCGATACGTCGAGGACGGAAGAACGAGAGAATACGATATGACGGTGGCGACCCGGAGGACTCGGAACACAACCCTTGGGCACACACACATACACACATGCACACATGCAACCGAGGTATACTCGACGATTCGACGTTTCTGCACAAAATGTCTTTTACCTCACGTTTTCGTCGAGAGTGTCGTCATCGTTTTATCATCCTCGTTGGCGACCACTAGGAAAAGAAAGGAAGATAGACGAAGACGCGTATAACACGACGAAAACTCTCGCTCGTTACCTAATTCTCTTCTAACTAACCCAGATCTTACGAAGATAAGACTACGTTGGAAACGTAATTCTCGTAATTACAAATGTCGTAAACGAGACATTTTCCTCGTACGAGAGATGTAAACTTAATTGCCCTCTCGCTCTACCTCGAGCCCTCGTAAAGTTCAATGAATAAAATAAAAACGGGAAGAAAACAATGCGAATGATAAACAAAAAAAAGATCGTTTACCTTCTTATCGAGTTAGAAAAACGATGAAGAAATTTCGAGCTCGACGTTCACCAAGGTGTCCTACACTTCCCTCTTCGATCCATTCTTTGGCCAGCCGGACATTTGTGAAATCTTCGACGTTTCGGCGCTACGATTATCGCAGCTTCGTCACGCGGTCCTGTCATTTCGGATTCTTCGGAATCGAGATTGTCGGATTTAACGGTAGTCGTTGAAAGGCTCGAACGAGAATTCGACGAGTGAGTGAAACGCGTGTTGAAAGAATCGACGAGACTGCTGAACGACCAGGCATCGGCACGGGAAGTCCATGCCGCGAGTAACAGCAACGAGATCGGCAACAGGAACATTAAACGTGGTGCGTGCATTTTCGTGGCCGGTCGATTATATCGCGGGATTATGAAAACGTTAAACCATCGAGCTCGGACGACACTGAACCGAATGAACACTATGAAACGCCACGTTTCTTCTCACGAAGATATACGTAGGATTTTCTCTCTCTCTCTCTTTCTCTCTCTCGTTGAAGAATATACCGTGTCTATGCTGCTCTTTTTCTTCTTTTTTTTTCGTACCAAAGACTATTTCACTATCTACTTTAGCCCGCGCACGAGCTCGACAACGTGTGGATCTCGTTCTCGGGTAACGAGAGAGTGAGAAACTTGAACGAGCGACGAATCACCCGATAACCCTCTGACACAGCTGAACATCTCCCGTTCACGGTCAACGTCGCAATGCTGAAATATCGAAAGAAATAAAACGACGCTTTAGTATTTTCTTTTTCATTTTTTTTTAAATCTGACGATACGACAATTTTTGTTTAGAAACCTCGGTCGTTGCTCTATTACATTGTGCAATTGGACGAAAGTATTTTACACACCTCGGGGCATTTTTTTACATCGTTGAACGTGAAAATACGCCGATGGTTAATCGAACGATGACGCATCGGCTCGATTTTTCAGTAGATCGAAGAGATATAGAGAGGAGGGGAATTGTTATTTCCGGGTATCGTGGAATTCATTCGATCGAGAAGCAAATTTGACGAGGATAATGAAATTTGTAAAATTGTTCAGTCGGTTGGAAAAAAATCGAAACGATCGATGAAAAAATTTGGAATTTTTGTATTTTCGTAAATCTCGTCGTTTTATCAACGAGGTCTTTATTTACGAGAGCACCTTAGAAACCATTCTACGTATCGTACGCTACGACAGGCACTTAATAATCTTCGCGGTGTTAGACTGCTTCGCGTAAATGTGCATAATCCATTCTACTTATGCGGATGATTAGTACAACGCGTATCTACTCATGGGCTTATACGCCACGATGATAGCCCGAGTGCCTGGGCTACGAGCTCATTACTAGGCGAAACCGGAGAATCCACCTCTTTCCATCTCTCTCTCTCTCTCTCTGTCTCTCCCACACCTTTCGATTCTCCACGCTCTCAACCAGGCGTCCTAACCAGTCGAGCTCATCGCGATATACAATCGAGCTTTTAAGCTCTCCACCTCTCTCGTGGACTCTTGACTCTCGAAGCTCATCCTCGATTCTCTCGTCCCCTTCTCGCTCCTGCGACAAATTACATCCGCTTCGTTCCCTTCCTCGATGAGTCAATATTCGTTTCTCAGAAATATATCAAATCAGTGATTGAATGAAATGATTAATCTAGGTGATGACTAAGAATGGTTGCATTGGTTTTTTAGATCGTTTGAAAATTGGCGCGTTGCTCTCTACCATCGATCACTTATCGGCAAATCTCTTCTCGGTGTCGATAAGAAATTTTGTCAGTCGGTAAGGAAGGGATTGTGATACGAATGTAAATCGAGGATCGTTACCGGCTGCTGGTCGTAGGTGAAACCTACGGAATAATCACCGACGATCGTTGTAACGAGATACGATTTTTTTTTTGAAAATATTTTCACTGAATTTTCGTCAGAATTTTTGATTTTATTAGTATTCTTCGAAATCATGCAAAACGGAGAGTTTTGCACGTTTTTTGAAAAGATAAATGGATTATCTCGCATCGCGGGAATTCCTACTTTACCGATCGTAGATATGAATTTTCATTCCTAATTATGTTATTTATTTATTTATTTTTTATATAAAATTACATTTCATTTTTTTTGTACGAAAAATATTTAGAGCATATTTGTCGAATAATTATTCCTTGGTTTAACTTGAAACTCTTACCGACCGTAGATCACTGACAATTAGACTTAGCCACCCCGATGATAAAATTCATCGACCACCCTGGTTGGAGTCGATCGTGAAATTTCAATTTCATCGAGATTCTTCATGCTCGAGACCTCGTGAAGAGTCACGCGCTTCTTTTACCCGTGAAATTTCGGTTTTTGTTTTATGCATCGTCGTTCTAAAATTGGGTATATTAAGGGAAAATATTGACCACCGGGAGAATTTATCGCGCCTCTTCGTGATAAATATAATGCATCATAAAATACAGGCGCATTATGTAAATGCTCGCTGCCGAAGTGCCCCCCCCCTTCTCATTCTCTCCCTCTCCCTCTTTCTCTCTTTTGCTTTGTATTAACGACTTCTTATCACACGCAAACGTCCTATATATATCGAATATAAGTTTATCGCTCGAACATTACGGCGAGAATGAATGGGATCGACTCGAGTTAAATATACCGTCCGTTTGACATTTCGAATTTTACCGAGCACGTGCGTATATAATATCGTCGTGTCGCGCACGAGCCTTCTCCAAAAATATCGTTCACGATGATAAATTGTTCGCGTTTCGGTCATTTATCGAGCAGCAAACGAAGCACGTGAGCTATTCAAAAAATTTGGAAAACGAGCGCTCGAAGTTCCTCACAATTCTCGGGTAGACTTTCACGATTAACACGTGAAATATAATCGACGCGTTCGAGCTTCGCTCGATATCGTAATTACGTTCGCTCTCGAACTTTCTATTTCTTTGACCTCGAGCTTAAGGTTTACCCCTTAAAAATTTTGGCTCGATGTAAAAAATTAAGTAGTCGCGACGCGTTTAACTCCGACGAGGAGCGTCACGTGACTCCCGTGGCAAAAGTCGGGTTTTCGCGGGTCAAATCTTTTGACCACGATTATCCACGAGAAGAAAAAAAGAAGAAGCAGAAGAAGAAGAACAGGGAATAAAAGAGGAAGAAGTTATACGCGTATACATTAAAAATAATAAAAGCCCCCCCAAACTTTCTCGCCGGTTCCCACAGAACGTCAAAAAAAAGAAAAAAAGAAAGAGGTACGGTTGTGCACGCTTTCAAGAAATCGCACGCCACTCCCAGTTTTTAAGCTTCTCATCCTCACAAAAGGGAATTCCCCTGTTTTTTTTGTTGTTTTTTGTCTTTTTATTTTCGTTAACGTTTTATTTTCTTCGTAATTTTAATCGTTTCTCTGCCGATTTCACGAAAGCGTCTCTCTTTTTTTCCCTCGTCGGTAACGCAAGCGCGCGCGTCCATCGCCCATCGTGTGCCTACGTGTACGTATATTTAAATACATATTATGCTTATATATATATATATACGCGTCTCTCGATATTATAAACGTGTTGCGAGTTGGTACGTTACGAGAAGCAAAAAAAGTTATAAAAGACACGCGTAAATTTTTAAAAGATTTTAAAAGGGCAAATGACTGACGGAGGTCGCCTACCGGGCAATTCCAGTAGCGGGCAATTGCGTGCAAGAAATTACCCGCCAATGCGAACTGGCACGCAAACACGAGAGAAGAGCGCCAAGGAGAGACGAGCCGACTTTTCGTACTCCGCATCATCGATATACGTACCGATATGTGTATTATATATATATATATATATATACATATGAATATCGATATAAAGGGGAGAAATCGTTATGGTTGGACCACTCGCGTTTCTCGACGATAATTCCCCGCCGAGCCAAGACGATAACTCCTATCACAAAATTTCACACTCTTCACACGGACACTTCTGGCTTCCGTTTATTTGCAAAATTTCTAATAATCTCTCGATTACTCCATAGGTGGTCCGTTTATGCCATCACTTCTCCCCCGCTACGTACGTTTCTCCTCGTTTTAGTATCCGCGCTTCTTCTTGTCTCGCGGACTAAAGTGCGCACATCGGCCATCACGTAATCTCTCGTTGTCTATACATTTATATATATATATATATATGTGTGTGTGTGTTTATATATGTATATATGTATATAATCTTTAACTTCCTTCAAGCCCCGATGGTCGTCCATCAGCGTGCATGCGATCCGCCGCTCTCGCTATACCGCAACGGTTCGTCCGAGAATCTCTCTCGCTCTTTCTCGTTTCGTCCGTTTTTTTTCTCTCCTCTTCTCGATTTCTTGACCTATTCGTCTATCACGATATACTCGAGTATTATAATACTTATAAGTTTTTTCTCGTGTTTCGTAAACATTCCATCGTACAGTCGAACACGTTGTTGCCCTATTTTTCCGGGTGGCGCGCGCGGCTCTCGCATTCACGTTTTTCCACGTTTTCTCGGTATACGAAATCCCTTTGGCCTCTCACACGCGTATCGCGCTACGAAACCCTCCGATTATCAAAACTGTCTCTCTTCTCGCTACCTTTTCACGGGCATCTGGGTTTTCTTATAGGACCCGGCTTTATTATAAATTCGAGACTCGAAGATACGGAGGAGTAAAGACGCGCGCGCAGGCGCGCATGTGTGTGCGTGCGCGCGCGAAGAAATCGAGATCTTAGGAGATTTCCAAGTCGTAGGTATGGACGAGCGACTCGAGGGCGCGGGATGAGAATCGAAATTATTTTCTGGGCCACATCGATGCTCCGTGACTCGGATAAAGGTGTTGAACGAAATGTTTTTTTTACTATTCGGGCACGGTTAGTCACGAATTATGATTTTTAACGCCCGATTTATCTCGAGCAAAGACAAACTCGAGAGTCGAAGATACGAAATTAAATTCAAACTGTATTTTGTAACGTATATGGAAAATATCTTTTATAAGAATAGAAAATAGAGAATGCTCGAGAGGTAGTGTTTAAGAATCGTGAAAGAAACGTCGGGAGAAATCGAGAGAATAAACAAAACGAAAGACAAATTTCTTTCGGAAAGGTGTAGGTAGGTTTTTCGTCGGCCCGTTGGCGTTATAAATACTTTATTCGCTATTGTGGAAAAATAAAATAAAATAAAATAAAGAAAAGAAAGAAGACGATGAACCGTGGACGATGTTTTGTTGACCCCCGTAGGGCTATCCGGCCAATAGTTTGCTGTAGCTTGTGCTCAACGCGCTCCCGAACGAAGACTAATTTTACGGGGGCTCCTTTCATGCCTGGGGAGTGAGAGAGAGAAAAAGAGAGAGAGAGAGCGAGAAAGGGAGAGAGAGAGAGAAAAAGAGAGGATAAAAGTACGAGAGAGAGAGAGAGAGAGAGAGAGAGAGAGAGAGAGAGAGAGTCAAAAGAAGAGCGAGCCGCCGAGCGTCAGGTACTCGCGTGCCAGGCCTCTTCTCCCGTCGTCCTTGTGCCTTTCGCCTCCGTCCCTATACAAGAGCCACCAGCTACCCTTCGGATATGCGTGCGACGAGGCTTCGTCCTCGTTTTCTCAAGACTCTCGGCTAAAATGGTAGCCGATCTCTCTCTCTTTCTCTCTCCCTACCACCTTAATCTCTCTCTTCACGCCTTCATAAATTGACCGCGGGAATCAATCAACCGAAAATCGAGTCGCGGTAAATAAAATATAAAAAAAAGAAGATATCAAAGGCCAACGAGTCGTCGCGAGCGTTTCGTCATTGATGTAAATAGACGGTTGAGCTTTCGCCTCGTTAGTGAACAAAAAAAAACAGTCGAACGAACGTTTCTGCTATTTTTTGAAAAAACAAATTGTTTTTTTTTTTAATCGTATTTTTGGTCAATTTGCAAACTCGAGGTGAGCCAGGACACTCCGTGACTCGGTCTACGTCGAGAATATATATTCAATCTCGATATTTCGCCTCGTACACGGTAGAAATATGACGGGAATAAAGAGTGTCGGGGGAGGCGGGGGTGTTCTGCAGTCTGGTGTTTGCCCGGTGTCGGATTGCCCCGGCGTTGCGAAGAAACGAGGCGTGGCGCAACAACGTACAGGTACCAGGCTATATCTTTATTCTCTCTCTTTCTCTCTCTCTCTCTCTCTCTCTCTCTCTCTCTCTCTCTCTCTCTCTCTCGCGTACGCGCATCTTACGCACAAGAATATCCACGTTAGATATAGTGTAACGCGCACGAGAAGAGAATCTGGTCGCGCGAACGAAAAAAAAAGAAAAATTCCCTTCTTCGAGCGTACCTGCCATCAATAGGTAGTAGATAGGTACTTATACGTGTGGGTATAGTAGAGTAATAAAAAAAAACGAGAGGTAACCCGGAGACTCTCGTCTCGCGTGTACTCGATTTCGCTGCTCTCTTTCTTTTTTTCTCAGTTTTCTTTCACTTTACTCCAAACCTCCTGCATCCTTCGTTCGAAAGAGATATATATATATATATATATATATATATATATATATATATATATATATATATATATAGAGAGAGAGAGAGAGAGAGATAGCGACGATGACCTTAAAAGAGATATTTGGCACGTGTCGAGACCCGATGCCTTTGTCATAACTCGACAATCGACACTCCATACCCAAGAGTAATTATTTTATCTACTCGCCGATGCTTGCATCACGCGTTACGCGCGATATAGTTACTCGTAATTAAATTTATTCGATTTACCAATCCGATCGTCTCGGATCCCGTATTCGGATATTCCAATTTGTCGACCAAGATCGATATTACCACCGCGTGAGATCACGATTTTTAATACTTCTCGCACGATGATAATTAACGGTACCAAATAACGAACATACCGGGGCATATCTATAGCGAAGCGAAATCGTTACGTTTTTTTGTTATCTTTTTATAAACGTACTCGCCCGGCGTTATATACGCGTATGGCGCCCTCTGCCCGCCCGCGAGAGAAACATAGAGAGAGAGAGAGAGAGAGAGAGAGAGACGAAGCAATGATCGTGGCTACCGTGAGTCCGTTCGATCAGAATTTCGACTATCTCGATCCCCGAATCGTTTTAATACGGCTACCACACTATATTCTTCAATATATATATATATATATAATACGAATTATACGGGTACAACAAATCGAGACGCGCGGGCACACACGTTGGTCCCTCTTACTCTTTATATCTATCTCTCTCTCTCTCTCTCTCTCTCACTCTTCATGCCACACACACCGGTCCGGTGAAAAGTAATTAAGGAATTAATTAAACCGGGGCTTACTCAGCTAAAGTTTCGTTCATCCATCAGGGGGCACCTTGTGAGACTCGTATATATATATAATAGTTCTGATATAAAGAATTCTCGATCTCTGGCGTGGCCACGCCGCGGTCACGTCGCGGACTGACCGTAAGGCTGACGATGGGGGAGGAGGGGGCGAACTACCGCTACTGAAATCATAGAGATCGCCGGGAGGACGATCTCGCGATGGCTTCTTCGATCTCGACGAAAGCGACAAGTAAAAGAGATAAATGTACGTACGAGTAGGAAAATTCTGACGTTCTTCGATTTTGACGAAATTTCGAACAGAGAGAGAGAGAGAAAGAGAGAGAGATTTAAAAAAGGCAAAAATTGACAAATAACTATATATCTATGTTTCTATATTTATAATGGGAGAGAGAGAGAGAGAGAGAGTGAGAGAGGGAGAGAGAGGAACGAGAATGAGAGAGAAAAGGAATGCGGCTCGCGTGCTCCATCCCTGTCGCTACAAATTAGAGTAAAAATCATGAAGGAGGATCGTGTGGCAAATAACTTAAACAGCGGGGGGCTACGACCGGTATATATAAGATACGAAGGTATCCCTTCGTATATATACATATATATACGTATATATGAGTATAGAACGATGAAAACTACGAAAAGAAGCATCGAGGAGTAGGCAGAGCGAGAGAGAGAAAGAGAGAGAGAGAGAGAGAACGAACAATGCGTCTCCACCACCACCTTTCATCCTTCTCTCTTATTCTCTACTCTCGTACCTTCTGAAACGTCTCGCGAGGTAGCAAGACCATCGGAAGACAACTGAACAAGCCTATACGTGGCTACATGGGAGCTCGACGAGTCGACCGCACTTCATGGCTAACAATGACCGACCAGGCTTGAAACTCTGGCCACCGGCCACCGAACGACGCCTGCCTTCTCTCCTCTTCGGCCATCGTATAATAAACCTAGAACCTATATTCGTGTCGTGGATATCTTTAGTTATTTTATATCAATTTTGTATACGTCTCTGTATCATATATATATATATTTGATATGAATATATATATGTTGTTACCATGATTTTTTTGCCTTCTCGTCGGATCTCGCCTCGCCTTCTCTCTTACCAGCCTAATTCATCCGCCCAACTCTCGTTTAAGGATATCGAGCCGCCAGCGTCGAGAATCATTTGGATGAGAAGAGTGTGTGAGAACGCGAGTGAAAAAAAGATTGGGAAGATTGCGTAGAATTATTTTGGAGAAGAAATTGTTGTTTTTTTTGTTTTTTTTTTTGTTGATCGAACATCGTTAGATATTTGTAAGGGAAAAGTCGGGGAGGAATAACAAATTCATGATAATTTTGAAATTTGATATCCTCGATGTACAAAGGAACAATATTAGCTTCGGATAAATATTTATATCGTTGTTTATTCGATGTTTTAATATCATTTCGTTTTGAGATCTTCGTCGTCGCTTTCTTTCGTAATTTTTCCATTGAACAATGGAATCGACAGAGCGACGGTAGAATTCGCTCAATCGTAATCACGTCGAGATTCGTATCTCTCGGCTTCCGCAAGAACGAAGCATGCGATATGGACCACGAGAATTTCGAGCGACCCTGCACCAAACGCAGATTGAACGAGACCGACAAAAAACTTAAAAAAAACAAAAACAAATCTACAATTCTGTTCTTCCTCGTCGACTCCTTCTCGCGGATTGATAGAAAAACGACGAAGAACTAGTTTTCAACAAAAATGAGTCACGAAAGAGAGAGAGAGAGACTCAAAAAGGTGAGCCACGATCTGTTAATGTATTCGTGAAATTGGCTCCCGCGTCTTTTCTCTATCTCTGTGATCCCTCGTTCTCTCGAAACTTATACACCTATACGCAAGATTCCGCGATATTACTTGTGTGAGAATCGTCAGCGGTGACTGCCTGTGAATTCGCCGAGTGGGAATGAGATTTGAGCTTTTTAGCTTTTGGGCCGATGGGAACTTTGCCCAAATCTCACCGACTTCATCTCTCCGAGTCGATCATTCGATTTGAATCTTGTCGGATGTAATAAGTAGCTAGAAATCAGCCATGCGATAGATCGTTCACGCATACGTATTCTTTATACATTGCTGCGGGCTCTTTTTTTTCTTGCTCTCAAAAAATAAATTTGCGAATTAGCGGCTCCGTGGAATTTTGAATCTAATTTGAAATTACATTCCTTTGCCTTTCTTTTACAAAACCAAAAAATACTAAAATGTGAAAATTTTTCATTTTTATTTTGATTATTATTATTTAATTTTTTTTATTCCATGTATATAAAAATAAAAACATGGAAAATTAAAAAAAAAATATATATTGCGCAGTTTAACATAAAGCAATTTGAACTTTTATTTCCAATTTTATTTCTAGGAACAAAAGAGGATCGAGCGAATATCTCGTAGGGCGAAAAATCGAGGCTACAACAACAATGCTCGTATGCCCAAATCGTTATCCGAGAAAGCGTCGAGTCACGATCGAATCAACAAACATAGTGCGGCGCGAGCATCGGAACGGACACCTCTCGAACCTCGTCGTTGAACACTCTCGACACACCGAAATTCCTGCATGCTCGTCGAAGATCGAAGATTCGAAATTCGTCACACCAATACAGTGAGGGAGGGAGGATGGGGGAGTGGGAGGGGGGGGGGGCGCGTACGCGAAACAAAAAAGTCGCTCTCGCCACGAGGCGAGACTTATTCTCGTAGACTCGTTCACGCTCTTTTTCATCGACAATTTTCGTATAGACAATGGCAAAAAGAAAACAAGAAAAAACCGAAACAACGGAAGACAAAAAAAACGATGACACGATTTACAGATGGCGCGAGAGATATAATCGAAAAGTGGAATGAATGCTTTGTTTTTTTCTTTTCGCTTTTTTTTACCATCAAACGGCAAAATGAATTTCTCGCGATGAACCGATGCGAAAGAGGTTTCAAAAGATTTCTAATAATAGAATAGCACAACGAGAAATCGTCGAGGCTACGAGTATTCATTGAACCAACTGGGGGATGATCGTTTTCTCGTAGCTAAGAAAGTGCCAACAGGGAGAGAGAAAGAACGAGAAAAAGAGAGAGAGAGAGAGAGCATTGGCCATTAATAATTGTTACGAGTATAAAGGACGAGAGGAAGCAAACTATAGAATGAAAAAAAACAACGAGGTTGAGAAGCGGTAACAAGCCTGACCGATTTGCTGCCGTTTCTCGTCGGTAGTTGTTAGGGCGGAAACAAAAAAAAACACACACACACACACACACACAAAAACAAAAACAAAATGAAACAAAAGAGGAAAGAAGAAAAAAGAAAAGAGAAAATAACAAAAACAAAACAAAAAATGAAAATTCAAAAGGAAGAAGTGATCGCGAAGGTAATATATGTTGCGGTGGCGGTGTCGATGATGCCGCGCGCGCCGACACGGGCTAGCCCTCGTTGCTCTCGGCCCACCCCCGCTGCGTACCTAATAAACCCAACTTGCCGTTCGTTATAATGAGAACCCGGTGACTCCACAAGTATCGCGAGAAACTTCATCCCATATATATAGAAGCGAGTGAGTGACTGTGTGTGTATATGAGAGAAAGAGAGAGAAAGAGAGAGAGAAAGAGAGAGAAAGAAAGAGAGAGAGAGAGCCCTCCGGCATGGCCTTGTTACATGCCACTACTTCCTTAATACGGTTTGCCTTCTTTCCGAGGCTTCTACACATCTTTACACTTGCTTCGATTCTTTCTCTCGATGATATTCATCGAGCTGCCACACGGTCGGTGGGGGAGACTTTGATGTTTGTAAAGGAGGAGCGGTATCGATACCGGTAGTTTCACGGCCGGTGCGCCTCCAACGCGTTTTTTGGTAGCCGGAGATTATGATAATTTTTATTGTCGAGCGAGAACATGGCCCATAGAACGATATGTAATTGATAATTTTCAAAAAAACGATAGGATATTTTTCAAACGATCGAAATAACGTCGCTACCGTCGATTCAATTTTTTTCTTTCGTTCGATAATACGAATATAATTATTCGAACGATCGAATAATCGTGAGTTTTATCGGAGAGACGGAATATCTTGTAGGCTAAGATTAATGAACTCGCGCCGCGATCAGACGGACGAATTTAGTAACCATCGAGATTCATTCTAGTACGTAATCTCCTCTCGGTTCTCTTTTCGGACGCCGATTTTTCCCAGAAAGGTAGTCAGCTCGGTCTACGAGACAACGGGTTTGTTACAAGACGGTGGACTCTATCGAGCCGTGTCCTTTGATTTCTCGTATGTTCGGAGATGTGCGAGCTCGTATGGTGTCCGGTTTGTAAATCAGTCCCTCGTTATACCAATAGTAGGAAATTTATACCAAACTTTCCCTCTCTCTCTTTCTTTCTTTCTCTTTTTCTTTCGTTATCCCATATAACCGCCTAATTCGTGAGCGTGTATAATTAGGAGCGATCGCTTCGAAATTCTCTTTTTCCAAACATACACGTATGGTATAAAACAGAAGAGAAGAGGGTTTCCTTCGTCGCGCCACTTTGACATACCTGCTAAGCTTCGTGATCCTCGTTTCTCTCTCTCTCTCTCTCTCTGTCTCTCTGTCATTCCTGTTCTTGGTCTCTCACACCCTCTATTAAAATACATCTATTATCTTTATCTCGAATTCTCTCGCTTCTTTAACCGGCAGAAACCGCGCGATGGGAAGATTAACGATAATACGAAATTGCTCCGGTCGTTAATTCGATACGAGAATCTGGACGTTAAAGCCGCGGTCTCGCTCTCGATACAGTCTGGCCGTCGCTGTATCGCGACAATAAACGCAAAGCCTAGTAAGAATTCGAACGAGCAAAGATTCGGGTCGGACCAAACTTGTTCCAAAATTCAGCCACGAAAATATCATTGATTTCTGCAAAAATTGTAAAATCATAAAAAAGAAAGAAGCTTTTTCTTCATTTAATTTTGCAATTTACGAAGAATATAAAATTTCTGGAAAAATAGTGAAATGGCAGGAATCGAAGTATATTCGAAATTGGTGAATATTTGTCAATTCGATCATTTTTATCGCGTCGCATCCGTCATGAATCGTCGAAGAACGTGTTTCTTGACGAATGGAGCATTTACGAGCGATGGATCGATCGATCGTCGCGAGAGTGAGCGTGTTAGCCATCGACGATAAAGAGAAGAAAAAGAAGAAAAAAAACGGTTCAACCGATTACTGTATTATAATATTATGGGAACGATATCTGTGATGTACGAGGGTGAAAAGGGTGTTCGCGCACTCTTTCGAGTCTCGTCACGAACGCGATCGCGACTGATCCGCTCGCGTGAAGAGAGAGAGAGAGAGGGAGAGAGAGAGAGAGGCCACCGTATGAAGGCAATCAGTCAGCCTTGTGTCTCCTGTGCATTATACACTCTATATGCATATCGCGAGTACTCGAGTTTAACATTGTAACGTACGACGTGCGAATGAATGATCGCTCTCATTTGCATCATTCGTGTTGTGAATCTCATTCCCGTTTACGTACGCCAAAAGTCGTAACTTTGTCGAAATTTTGTAAACGATCGATAAGTTTCCAGAAAAAAGGTTCAAATTATTCGATCATCAATTTAATTAATCGTCAATTATATTTTCGTCTATACGTCATTTTTATTTTTCATTTAGCCTCGACACGCGTCTTTCCGATTTTAAAGATTGTCACGCGATTCCATTCCTCCGCTTCTTTTTCGAAACATATTTAACCAAAGACGACAAGATGTTCATTCTCGATAAGGTGAAGTAATTACGAAGCGGTAATTATTAATCGTTAGGAATTGTTTAATCGAATATTTCTCGGGTAGTCGATATCGAGAATTAGAATTGTCAATATTGATCGAGGGTGATTAGTAACGCTCACACGTGTAAAAACTTACCCGACGTAATGTTTTTTATATGTATAAGTACGCAATGAATTTAGTATGCACAGTTGGCGAGACACTAATTTCGAAATGTCTCGTTGTGGAAAAAAGAATCTTCGCTAAATAGGTCTGCGAGCCATGGAGAAGGGGAAGTGAGAGAGAAGAAGAGAAAGAGAGAAGTGGAATCGGGAGGCGTGTAACGCTCGAGTTCCAGGCCATTAACGCTTTATTTGGACGAGGAACAATAAAGATCGATCTATCGCCTACAGCGTGCCGAATATCGCGTCTCTCGTTCTCACCCGCACGAACGAGCTCGACCGAGATCTTCTCCTTCGGTAAAGTTATCTCGATCCGATCGATACTCGACCGCGTCGCTGTCCATATCGTTCGAACGAACGAGGAGTATTAAACTCGCGAGATTCGGAAAGGAGAACGTTGAGAGAAGAACGAAATTATCAAAATACGGATTATGCGTATATCAAAATTGAACCTGCCTCGTTTTCATAGTCATTGACTCGACTATTTTTCTAGAAACTAATCGAAACGACTCGTGTGCTCGTTATACGCAAAATCGAAGCGATTCTTCGTCTCTCTCGCTCTCGCGAACTCAATTCGAAGTCTATAATCCTGTCGTTCCTACGGCGAAAGGAAAGAAATAAGAAAAAGGAGAGAAAATGAGAGAACGGGCACGAGCAAGAGTGCCCATGCCTGGCTCTGATGAATTTACGACCAATTATTATCCTTATTCCTCCGACCGGATCTTTCTCTCTCCCCACTGGACTAATGGCTACTCTACCGATTATGGTCTAGTTCGAATTCTCTTAAAGTCTTTCTTATTTTCTTGTTTTCTATTTTCTTTTTTCAAAGTTTAGACGAGAGTTTCGAGGTGGAAAAATTCAGAAGCTGACAATTTGGGGATTCACAAAAACAAACAAAGAACTAAGAATTTTTTTTTTTAGTATTTTTGATCATTGGAAAATATGAATTTTCAATCGACTTTTGATATTTCGGGATAATTGATGTTTGGGAAAAATAAATGATGTTGAAAAGTATGTGTAAACAGAAATATGAATAAATATTGGATAATACAACCAACGCTTTTATAACCCGCTCGAAATACTGATGTAAATAAATATGGGACTGTAAAAAGTTACTCAGTCGTTGGAAATTTTCTTCGACGTGAAATATCTACGAAGCATTAGAATCTTAGCTGCTCCTTGTTTCCGCGAAATGTCCTTTATCATAGTGTTTTGATCAGCCACCTTGATCCTGCCTGAATTTCAGTTCGGCGTTCATTGGTTACACGTATGAAACACCAATTGCTCTGAAATAAGAAAAATGACAATAATTTACCCAAGATATCGTCTCGTCAAGATATTTACCAAAAAGTTCCATCCCTGGAGGTCGAATACTCTCGATATTCGATCAATTTATCGACGAGAAGATGAAAAGACGTTCGTCGTTCGGGGCGCGATGGAAAATGGCCGCCGTCGAGAGCTTTTTAGCCAAGATGGTCGAAGCGTCGTTAGTCGCGAATGAAGCAGAAGCGACGCTCGCGTCCGTTTTCGTCACGACCGCCATTAAGCGATCAGCCGGTACTTCTCTCGTGTCCACCTAGCGGCGCAAGGCTCAAGTAAAAAAAAGAAAAAACAAAAAATCTAAAAAACAAGGAGTTTTTTTTATTACAATGTGGTCTGCGAAGAAGTGTCGATCGCCGTCCGATCGAATGGTCGATATTGCGGTCGATTTCGATCGTGCATCAGAAAATTTTTAACGAAGAGACAAGTAACGGCAAACCGATGAGCTTTCAGTCATAAACCGATACAATGTAAACGATACGTTAATCCGTTTTGTATCGAGGTAACTTAAGAATTTATTCTGTTTTCCAATACGATCGTACACAAGGACATAAAAACTCGTTGGTTATCCACAAATGTCCTACGGTCAATTCGTCCCTGACTGTTACTCACACGTATGATTATTACATTTGTTGAATTTTTCTCTTTCCCTCGTAAGGAATTCGTTTTAATCCAAGATACTACGAGAACGAATCGGCCGCTTAAAAAAAGAAAAAAAAGAAAAACAGTAAACAAACATAATAATCATGCCTGTGACTTTCGTCTCCCATAAGGGAGCAAAGCGGAGAAAAAGAGTGGCGAGAACGCGAGGAAAGGCGCGCCGTATAGTGAAAAAAGGAAAAAGGGTGAATAAAAGGTAAAAGAGTCGAAGCACGAGGCCGGTGTACGAGAGGGAGAAGAAAAGGAGAAAGAGGAAGAGAGAGAGAGAGATAGAGAGAAAGAAAGAGGGAGCGAGTAAAGCAAGGGAGAGGAGAGAAGGGTTAGTAGCTCTTGTAACGCTATCGACCCTGTCGCTGTACATCACCTCGACACCATCCTAGTCTGCTCATTTTCAGGCAGGAGCAGGAGTAGCGAGCAAGCTAAAGCAACACACGTGGAATACGAGGACGTTGGGCGTAGTAGGAGTAGCGAGCACGGCTATATAGTCGCGCCATTACTTCGGACGCCTCTCGATCCCTGCCACTTTGCGTCCATACGTGCAAACACATACGCGACCTGAGTCAAACAAAGATAGAAACACATGCAAAAACACGCATATATATATATATATACAGGAGAGACAGAGAAAGAGACAGAGAAAGACGTTGAATGTAAATAGAAGGAGAAGCGAGAAGAAAGTCAGATAGATAGAGATAAAAGGAGAGACTCGTTTCTCAATGTGTATTTCGAAACGCATACACAGGTACAAATGCGTATAAAGACGGGAGGAGAGGCACTGGGTAGATTCGCGCTAAAGAAAGATATCGGGTGAAGAAACGAAGAAAAAAAGAAAAGGAAAAACAAAGGAAAAAGCGTCGAGTTCTCGCCGCGGTCTGCCCAAATGGACGATGATGACGCCTGCCGGTGTTCCTGCCGCTCGTGCGAACCGGACGCTTCTCGGTCCTCCTTCTTTCTCTCTTTGTCTGTCTCTCTCTCTCTTTCTTTCTCTTCGTTTTCCACGGAAGCTGACGACGAACCCCTTCTCCTTCTAACAGACTCATCGCGGGGGAGAAGAAACGATATAACGGATACGACTGGGCCCTTTATAGGGCTGTCCCGACAGCGAGGATGTATAAGGGGTTTTTACACGTACGGTTCTCGTACTTTATAACGTTATACACCAATACGCGTGCGAGCTTGCTCTGGTAGCGAGACTCGACCGTGTTCAACTTTGTTGATGGTCTTAGATTGCTTTCACTAGAATTCAGGAGGAATAAAGACCCGAGGAGGGAGAGAATTTGCGCGAGTTACCATATAAGAATTCCCAGCAAGGCTGCTTCGCGTGTATCGAGGATTTTTACGGGGGCCATTCTATTCCCGCACAGGCGGTAGGAAACAGGTATTTGTGATAATAATACGTGTACCTTGTTCAATTCTCGCGTGAATTTCTAATTGTTGCGAACTGGACTTTTCAGCCCCCTATTTTCCCTTCTTGCGATGTTTCTGTATACAATTTTATCAGACGAGGATATAAGACAAGACGGAGGGTAGATGAGTATTATGTTTCTGTTACGAGGCGTAAGATCGAGCTGGGAGAGCTCGAGGGCCTCGTAAAGATTATTATCAATTAAGATGAAACCTGCTCGCTCGTTACCTCGTCGTTTCGTCCGCCGACAAATTTCTTCATTTTCCGGTAATGCGACGTCGCGACGAGAGAATGAGACAGGTTTAATCGACGATAGGAATGATGGAATGCGTTTTTAAATACTTGTCTTCTTTTTTTCCTTATCAGAGGATCGTTACAGGTTTGATTTCTGTGACGAGAAACAGTGTGTTTTAAGACGTACAAAGTGCGAGGACCGAAATTGGTCGTCGGTCGTCAAGGAGCGAGTTCGTATTGGCAAACAAAAGTATGTGGGGAAAGCAGTTATACCGAGAGGTTCGAGGAGAACAGGAGATAAGGGTGGAGTGTGAATAAGAAGCTGAAATCGCACGATGACTAACACCACGCTCTATCCTCTCGCGCCGGTTTAATTGATCGTCACGAGTCTCGGTGAGGAACGTACGTGATCGTCTCGGTCCCTGTGTCCCGATAGGACGAAGCCCTCGGGTGAGGTCGAACGGGAGAAGAAAAAAAGGACGTCCGAGAGAATGAAAGCGAAAAAGGAGAAAAACACGTCGAGTGAAAACTTGGTGAGTGCGACGACGGGGTGAGAGAGAGAGAGAGAGAGAGAGAGAGAGAGAGAGTACGGCGTGAATTCAATCGTTGAAAAAAAGGGCGATGGTCAGTGGACGAGCCAATTAGCTCCGTTCGAATGCTCAGGTCCAGAAGGGGCTATTCGTGTCTCTCATCCGCCAACGGACGGGAATCGTACAGAATGGGAGAGAACGAGAGACAGCTAAAGGGGGATGGAGAAAAAGTCTTCTTCTTCTTCGTCTTCTTCTCCTTCTTCTTCTTCTTCTTCTTCTGCTTCTTCTTCTTTTTCTGCTTCTTCTTCTTACATGTGACCTGGAAGGCTTCCGGGCCTCGTGAAAAGAACATTTTTACCCAGCTCGGTTGCACTCTCTCTCGTCGTATCCGCAGCCACGGAAGATTCGCTGGGAGAAACAAGGACCAAAGAACCAGTGAGTGAGGGAGCGAGAGAGAGAGAGAGAGAAGTCACGACGACGAGGAGAGAGAATACAGTGACTATCTTATCCGTTCCGAGGAAGTTTATAGCCCGGTCGACTCTAATTGGGCGAGAAATCATCGGGCACTCCTTTTTCTCCTACGGCCACGCTCAAATACACCACTAATTCACGATCCTCGCGTTATTGCCATCCCCGTAACACTTTTTCTCTCTCTCTCTCTCTCTCTCTCTCTCTCTCTCTGTTTTTATTTGCTACAATATACGTGCGGAACGGACAAAATCGGTGCCGTACTTTTTTAAACTCTATATTAGCTAATTCGTTTGGAATTGAAGGAAAACCCTGCTCGATGAATTTTCAATCTTCAACGATTCTTAAAATATGACAAATTTAATATAAATGTTGCTAAATATCAAAATTTCAATTCACTTTAAGATTAAATCGTTGAGTTTTTAAGAACAAACGATCAACTCGATCAACGGAACAAATCGGTGTAATTCGAAACTAAATGTGGAAATAATTCTCTCGCTTATAGATCTATATACATATATATATATATATATATATATATATGTATAGTGGGGTGGATGGTCGCGGTGCTCTTTCGGCATTTGAAGAAAAAAGATCCTGCCGCGTGAGATCTACCATATTTATATACTCAGTCGTGTATCCTCGTAGCGATTAAGCCATCTCCGCCGCGCGTCTCAACGACATTCTTCGAGGACACCTTCGTCTCTCTTCCTCCCTTGGAAACGGTGTCCCACGCGTGATCCTAATTCGCCAAACTCCCCTTGTCGAATTCTCTTTTTGCCATTTTTGCTCCATGTGAGAAAACAAGAGAGAGAGAGAGAGAGAGAGAGAGAGAGAGAGAGAGAGAGAGAGAGAGAGAGAGAGAGCGAGAGCAGAAAGACAACTTGATCGTCGCGGAGACCTTTCTTCGTTTCCCATCTTCTCCTTCTTCCTCTTAAACACACGCACGCGGGTGCGAGAGGACAAGAGAACGGGGCAGCACGCGCACCAACCGAGAGAAAAGCCAGAAGTGGCTTCTACTAAGTCGAGGGAGAGCACGCGCGTTTCGTGGTCCGCGTTTCTTTCTTTTTTTTATTTTCTTCGGATTTCTTCTTTTTTTTTGCATTCGAGCTAAAAAGGACGAGGATTTACAAGGCAAGAAGAGGAGAACCGCGCGAGCCGTGAAAGAGAGAAAGAGGGGCAAAGAGTGGTGCGCGATGAGGGAAAAAGACGAAGAAGTAAAAGAGAAGAAGAAATCCGAGAGAGTTCTCACTCTTTCTCTCTCTCTCTCTCTCTCTCTCTCTCTCTCTCTCTCTCTCTCTCTCTCTCTCTCTCTCTCTCTCTTTTACTCTCACGCGCGGGGGCTTCGGGACAGCGCCGGTAACGAAAAAAATCAAAACAACCAGCCGAGTGAGAACGACGACGAAGAACCAGAAGAAGAAGAAGATGAAGAAGAAGAAGCGAAGGAAGAAAAAAAAGTAGCCGAGGTGCCTCGGCCACTCGCCCGGCAATATCTCATTGAGAAAGGAGGAGGGTGACTTTAATGTGCCCCTCGTCTCGTGGGCAATCGCGTTGAGGCAACCGACGTGCCGGCAAGGAGTAAGATCGTTAATCTTTCCGCGCCGATCGGTCTCAGATAGTAATTGTTACGTTCTCGTTTTCTCGCGCCTGACTTGGAGCAACCAGCAGCAGCAGCAGCAGCAACACAAGCGCGAAAACTTCAACGGCAGTGGCTATCGAAATATATATATATATATATATATATATATATAGTATATAAGCTCTCATATCCAACTATATAGTCGTTTCGTGGTGATTCTTCGAGCCGACTATCGGCACATGCGAGAAGAGTATTTGGATCCGCGTCGTGTTGCAACTTACTACATATATATAAATATATATATATATATATATATATATATATATATATATACATGTATGTATAGTTACGCGCGTACGTTGCTTTCCAAAGCATCTCGTTTCTATTCCTCCCATCGTAAACTCACCAAATGTTCGCTCTTCTCTTCATAGCTTCCGATCCTTCCGAGCGGTCAAATAGCTAAATTTTCTCCTCTATCGGTATTGAGCCATTCTGCAAACTGCCCTATCCCCCCCCCCCCTCCTCCCATCGGCCTTACCTTCTTACGAGAGAACATCTACTCGTGCACCTTGCGGAATAACGCACTTTAAACCGCCGAGTGCCACGATAGTGGCAGTCTTGTCTCGTTGTTAAAAAAAGCAAAACGGTCCCTTTAGCCATTTTGCTCGTGTTTTAGTCGGCTTTTCGACTCTTGGCGTATTCCATATATTTCCAAGGATTCTTGGCTAGAGATCTTCTCCTTCGATTTTAGCTATTTATCGGAGGGATGGTTCGACGTCATTGTTTCGTTTATATATATATTTATTATCGTTGAATCGTTAAACAAAAAAAATCATTTTTGATCAATTTCACGAATTTAACGGCTTTTTCGTCGCGTTCGTTGCGAATTTCAGGGTCTGAACGGGAATAGGTGGACTTCTCGATGCGAGTATAGACCGAGACGCTTTAGTCTCTCTCTTTCTCTCTCTCTCTCTCTCTCTCTCTCTCTCTCTTTCACGCGGTTCGATCTCTCGAGAGCCCGAGAAACAAATCGAAACGAGAGGACGCGTTAACGGCTCGCGCCAAGTGTCTCGCCGAGCACGAAGAACCAGTTTATCCTCTCATTCTCTATAACTTCGAAGTGCGAGAAGCGTGAAAAGCCTTATTTGCGAATCTAGAGAATTCACGAGTTAATCGCCGTCAGTGGTCGAACCGCCTCGCATCTTTTTCTTCTTTTTTTTTTCGTCACTTTTATTTTTGCTCATTTTCACTCTCGCGGGCTCTCACTATTTTTCTTCTTTTTTTTTCATTATTATTTATTTTTTATTTTATTCGATACTACGAGGACTCGACGGATTCACACGAGATTTGGGATTTGGGATGCGAGAGGCGCGTGAACTTTTTACTCACGATTTTTTACCTCTTAACTCTGAAAAATAAAACAAAAAACACTCGGAGACCAAAAATATTTACAAACGATTTTGCATTTCACTTTTTAAATAGAATTATCTGAACAGAACGTTTTTTTTTTTTCGTACAGAGGTATATAACGTATACTACCCTAATGGTGTATTGTAAATACGCCTAAATATATATATATATATATATATGTATGTAATATAATAATCTATATAATGTTTACATAGTACAGAATGTGTTTATGTTTGTCTGTGTCCGTTTGGGTGTGTACGCGTGAGTGTGTATAATTGCCTAATTAATTAACGATACTTAAGAACTATACAGAGTATCCAATAATCTAATGGTTTGTCGTCGTTGTTGGTTGTTTTTGTTGTTGTTGTTGTTGTTTTTTTTTTTTTTCTCTAGGACTAGTTTCGAGTGAGTCGATTTTTCGTTCGAACGACTCATCGTCGATTGGACTCGTGCGTTAAAGGGGTGGAAAGAAGGGTAGGGGGTGAGTTGTATTTTTTTTTCTTCAGGTAATAAAATCGAAGAGAGAGCGAGGAAATAAAATCACTTACTTCCTAAAAATTGTCACCGGTGTCGACGCGACGAATTTCAATCGAATTAGTGAAATTTCGAAGCGATCAAGAATCTCACCGTAGGTCGAGGCGTTCCACGTGTGGCAGGCCTCTCAGGGGTGGGGGTAACGAGCCGTCGATCATCGACGATGGGTTCGCAATTGATAATTAACGCGAGATAGGTAGTTAGGATTACAAATGTTTTAACGCATTAGCCGATGAAAGATATAACACATATATATCGATTTTAAGTGGTAGTAGAGAGATAGATAGAGAGAGAGAGAGAGAGAGAGAGAGAGAGAGAGAGAGAGAGAGAGAGAGATGTGTCGTGATGTAGTGTGTGATGATAGTAATCGCAGCGGCAGTAGATATTACAATATATATATTTATAAAGAGAAAGAAAGAGAGAGAGAGAGAGAGAGAAAGAGATAGAGAGAGATTTAATAGATATAATATAGAACCTGGAGTGTCGACGTGCGCGATCGAAGAGACTAAACACAGATTCACCCTTTTTTTTCATCAAAAATCGACGACGAGGACTGCACGAAAAAATATCATTTTCTTTTTGTTGCGAGGCTCGTACTTACGAAGTTTTCATTTTACGTTCAATAAAGTCATTTACACGTAACGATTTTCGAAACACAAAGCATACACGAAACTTTCGTACATTCGCACTAAAAATTTGTCAACGCGAGTCTCATTTGTGCTTGTTCTCATGATTTATTGTCAATTAATTGAAAAAAGATTCCTATCATCCCCGATTATCTTCGTTCAACGACGCACTTTTGAGTTCAGTCTTTACGATTTTTGGGCGCGATAAACAAACAAAAAAGAGGGGATGTTTTTACCCGATATTTCACTTTTTTCTTTTTTTTTTTTCGTAGGACGAGCAACAGAAAAATTGAATTTTCTTCAACGATGCACTTGTTTTCCGACTCTCGGTCAGTCTTGGCAACTTTCGAATATCACGAAAGAGTTTTTGTATTAATTTTTTCTTTTTTTTTTCCCCCAAATCCGTTTTGGTTTTATAAATTGAAATTTTCATCGTCGAATTAACGAAAGAAATCAAGTGATTTGATATATTTTTGTTTTTTTTTTTTTTTTTTGGTAAAAGGTCGCGTTAAAAGTTCAACGATCGTGCTTCGTTAATTCGAGGGGTTGCTGATCGCTCCAGTGATCGCGCCAGGCGACCGGTGACGAATTAACGATCTCCTGGTCCGAATCCTGAACGTCGATCTCCTCGTCCTCGTCGTCGGCCGATTCGACCTCCATAGGTCCAGGCCCGATGTACGTTCCTTCCGATCGACCGATCGGACTCGTCGAAGACGATCTTGGGTTACCGATCGTCGTATCATCCCCCACCAATTGGCTTATCATCCTAAAAGCGCTTGGCTTTCTCTCGTTGTGGCTCGCGCTCGTCAAATTCTCGAGTCTCTCGCAGCCCGACGTTCCCGTTGGTGTCGTCGTCGTTCCCGTCGTGCCGGTTACGACCGCGCGAAAAGCACTATTTTCGCCTCCCATACCGCCTATCGAGCATCCCGACACTGTACGGCCGATATCCAAACCAGTCGCGGACGTGGTATGCTGCTGCAGCTGTTGCTGCGGCTGTGGCGGTGGCGGCGGCGGTGGCGAACGCTTTAATAGATTCATTCGCTGATGACGCCGCCACTTTGCCCGTCTGTTGGAAAACCAAACCTAAGAGTCACGAGTTAGGTCGTTAGAAGGCTCGTGACTTATCGATAAAGGTAATTCAGCGAGATGGAAATTGAATACAAAAAAAACAAAACAAAAAAAACACACACACACACAAAGAAAGGATAAAGAATAATTACGGTGGGGGAGTTGGATGGATTTACAAGAATTAGGGATTATTTGATGAATTTGAAAGAAAGAAAACAAAGCAAGGAGGGAGGACGATAAGGAGAAGAGACGAAAGAAGTCGGAGGACTCTCGAGAATCGAGAATCTCGAGAGAGAGAGAGAGAGAGAGAGAAAGAAAGAGAGAAAGAGTAAGAGAGGGTGGAAAAGAGGATAATCGTATTTTATTCGTGCCTCACCTGTACACGGGCTTCGGACAACGAGGTCTTGGAAGCTAGACGCTCGCGCGTCGAGACGCACGGATAATGCGACCTCTCGAACTCTTTTTCCAATTCCTCGAGCTGTTCGGGACTGAAAGTCGTCCGATTGCGTCGAAACTTTGGTTGCTCCGAGCCGTCCAAACTTCCGTCGTCACCGTCCCCGTCTGTCGTTCGTGCACAAGAACAAAAGACAACAAACAAAAAAGAACAAAAATTATATCGAATGTATAGACACAATAATAACAACAACAACAACAACAACAACAACAAAAAGACAAAAATTAGGCGCGTCGCGCCTCGAAGCGATCTCGAATAATCGAATACCTATCCTTCGTATAAAACAGTTGCGCGGCTAACTTTACCACCCGAGGTACGCGTATGTCTCGTCGTAACGGCGCGAAATGTCAAAGATCGCGGACGTAACGCGATTTTAATCTCATACTTCTCGACGTTTCGCGGCACGATAATGAAATCGCGGATACGAGAGGAGCGAAATACTGGCGGTAGTATGCTTCTCCCCTCTCTCTCTCTCTCTCTCCCTCTTGTGGATTCGCCCACATATATATGTATATATATATATATATATATATATATATATAAAGATATATAGTTTAAACATGCGCGAGCGCGATCTGGAACGTCGCGAGAGCTCCTCGAGGAGAACCCCGTCCCGATAATTTATGTCACGTGCATTCTTACTTGCTGTTTATATGGTCGTTAATGAATCACTAAGTAGCGCGCTGTCCGACGTTATAAACTGCCTGATCATATCCAAACTTCTAGTACGTTCCGTATATATATATATATATATATAAGAGACTAGGAAATATATATATATATATATATATATATAGATAGGAGTCTGGGCGTTCTCAAAGTCTTTGCTCTAACATTTCATCGCGCGTGTTGTGTAGGTGACATGCGATATTACGCCGTCCCTACTCGTATTATACTACGAACACGTGGCAAACGAATTAAATGACGACGTGTTTTATATTATTATTTGGTAGCACGCTCGATCGCCTCGAGATATCAAAAGTGGAACGAGACTCGAATTCATTTTGTTTAAAATTCTTTTCTTGTGTTTTTTGTTTTTTTGGTTTTTTGTTGATAATTTGGAATGAATGAAATACCTTGAAGGTAACCACGAGCGAGAACGTCGGCGGCGTGGAGAGCGTGCTCCGGACTTCCGGCGACGGTGACCGAGGTTGCGGCCGATCCGGGACTTAGCGACGGCGGAAGCAAAAGCGCCGAAGCCGCACCGGTCAAACCGGAGCCAAGAGGTGGCATCATCCAGGGATGTCCAGGAGCTCCGGGCGTTGGCCAACCAGCGGGTAAATGATGCGAGGACGAAGGATGGTGATGGGCAGAATTGAAGTATGGATGAGGTCCTGCCGCGTAGAGGCCGTAACCCGCGGCACGAGCGAATTCCGCAGCCGCTCTTTCCGCCGCCCGATTTCTCAATATGCGATTTATACTGCTGACCGAGGGCGCTGTCGCGTTACTGCAAACCCCTGGAATAACAGATAGGAACGATTACTTTTAACCCCGTGTTCGATATATTTAACCCCTTAGTGCACGAATTATGAAGGAAATGGAATAACAGTGTTTTTTTAAAGGAAAATCTGATTTATTTGTCTCCCTGTTATGGCATAGAAACTTTAACAGCTATGTATGGTTGCTAAAGTTTCAAATTTTGTTGTCTAATATGTTGAAAAATTGTTTTTTCAAAAGTTACTTTGAATCTTAAGCTTTTTAAGACGGGTCTGGTCGAGATATCGGACTACTATGTGGGATACAAAATATTTGAGGTTTTCTTTAGATAATATTGTGCGCTAAATACACAAAAATAGTGTGAAAATTTGTGGAAGTTTACTTGATCTTGAAAAGTGCTATTTCAAGGTGAAGTTTGTTTACATTATCAGTTCTGTCGAGTTTTTTGGGTTTGACGTGGTCTTGGTTTTGATAAAATAGGCTTGAAAAAGTAATTATTTGAGAAATATTCGAGCAAAAAGACTAATTTTGTCGAACACGGCGCATCAAAAAACGCAAATATATCAAATTCGATATATTAAAATAAAATATATCAATAAAATATACCAAAATTAAAAAAAAATCAATTTTCAAGGTCGAGGATGCCTTCAAGACTTTTTTTTACTATTTTTTTTCGTATTCGACGCATCAAATTACATAGGAAAACACTCTCAAGTCGTTAGACAAAATTTCTAACATAAGCCTTTACGTTTTAGACAGGTCTGGTCGGAGTATCGACCACTAGTTTGGTCGGGCACTCCACGTGAAAAATTCATTGATATAATGTACAAATTCCGTGTAAAATAAAAAGTAAATTTCAACGTAAAAATTCCCGCCGTTAAAACACTAAATGTAAAATTCTTCGTCCAACAAAGAATGAATTTTTTTCTTATCGCAAAGTAAAGCAATTGATAAAAAAATCTGTTAACATAATGAGAAAAAAAGAAGAAACTTTAGTAGCCATATAGGCTTTGAATGCGGCAAGAGGTTAATAATCTATAGAAAATAAAAACAAACAAAAAAATACAAAAAACAATTAGCGATAATGATCGAACGACGAATATTTTCGATATACGATAAATCGATTAATACCTTCTGATATGAGTCGTTCGCGAATCTCCCACGCGAATATCGTCGGATTCTCCCTCTTGTACTGTTCGATTTTCGCGACTACCGCGGGCGTGGCCACCTTCGGTTTGCTGCCGCCAATCAGTCCGGGCGGTCTTAGAGTTCCTGCAACGAGATTAATGCGTACAAATATTTCATCGATCGTTTCCTCGAACAATACGAACGACGATGATTAATTCGACTATTTTTCATTTATTTTTATTCCAAAAATTCAACGAAATAAGATTTTGTCTCGGTGTTTTTTGGCTCGAAAAGCGAGCATCGTGGCTCTCCGCGTGACTCATCTCTCGTGCTCGTCGAGATAATAAATTGCGCGGGAGGGCCCCAGGTGCACGCGCTCGCTTAGCTTTGACGCGGCGAATCATAGACATTATACACGCGGACCCTGCTCTCATCTTCGAGCTCTCTTACCCGTTTCTATGTGCTACCGGCGCGCGGGTCACCCATCACGCGCTCCAACTCCTCTCGACTCTTTCCTCAAGGACGGTTTCGTATATAAACATATATATGTATTTATATCAATGAAAAGAGAAAAAGAGGAAAACTAGTAAGAAACGTTTTCCTTTTTTATTTCTTAATGATAAACCAAAATGTAAACTCCGATTGAACCAAAATAACATCAACCCCTGTCGATTCTTTTCTCAGGGACGGTTTTATATATAAATATTTATATATTTATGTCAATGAATAGAGAAAAAGGGAAAAACTAGTCAAAAACGTTTTCCCTTTTTTTTCTTAAAGATAAACAAAAATATTCCCCTTGATCGAACCAAAATGAGACCAATTCCTCTCGACTTTTTTCTCAAAGATGGCTCCCTAAATAGATATATATATACATATATTTATGACAATAAAAAGAGAAAGATAGAAAAATAGTCAGAAACATTTTCCTTGTTTATCTCTCAATGATAAATAAAAATATTCACTCCGATTGAACCAAAACGAGAGCGTTTTAATTAGCTAAATCCACGTTTCGTGCGTCTCGAACAAGACGATACGGGGAATAAGCGATTTTCTCGGAAAACGTCTTGGTGCGTCATAATCGAGGGCCGATCGTAAATTACGTCTCTGAAATACTTAGAAAATCTCGAGTTAAGCATACACACGCGCCTGATTTAGAAAATAAAAGAAGCGCTTCCGCCACGTGAATCGTTACGAAAGACGCGGTCAGGCTCGAGCAATTATCCTTCGTTATTACGTACCTACTATTATTAATAACAATAATGATGGCAATACGAGGGTTCGTCCCATCTCTCTCTCTCTCTCTCTCTCTCTCTCTCGATACGTTCGCGGATGATTCGCGCAAAACGGACCGGGGACGCTGTGCCGGTTCTTTCGTATCGCGTGCGCTCCCACGAGAGAGAAGTGCGTGCTTGTGGAATAAGCCAAGTACCAAGAGAAAGAGAGAGAGAGAGAAAGAGAAAAAGAGAGACAGAGAGAGAAAGAAAGAGACCCAATAGTTATCCATGCCCCGAGCGAATTCCTCGTCCTCCAGGCCACCTACCTCTTGTCCCGACTTTTCTCTTTGTTTGCACCCGTATTCCTTGGCTATATAAGCCACGGTACACAATAAATATAACATATAACAATTTTTTTCGTGACCGCGCGCTTACGTTTAATAAAAGAAACCGCACGCAGCCAATTATTATTTATATATATGTAGAAAGAGAGAGAGAGAGAGAGAGAGAGAGAGAGAGAGAGAGAGAGAGGAAGATCCGCGAGGTGTGCCGACGGATCTTCGCGCCTCGCCTCTCAATTTTTCACAAAAGTGTACCGAGAGCGAGCGAGAAAAGAGTTTTACCACATTGTGAACCCGGGCATGTTATATATATATATATATTCGCAGGCCACAAGAAAACCTCTCCTCGACTCGTCAATTTTTAACGGCGTTACGTTCCGCAGAAACATCGTGAATTACACGTATATATATATATATAGTGAACAGGGGTGGGGAGGGGGAGAAGAGAGAACGGCTTTTTGAAGTTGGTCGACGTGGCGAAGGTTGGACGTTACCTCGCGGAAGATTCACGTGTGCGCGCGCGCGCGC
This sequence comes from Netelia virgata, assembly GCA_951802705.1. NCBI lineage: Eukaryota > Metazoa > Arthropoda > Insecta > Hymenoptera > Ichneumonidae > Netelia > Netelia virgata. Next base: position 35,514,076 of record OX637867.1, on the reverse strand, counting down.
GCCCCGCGTCTTTCGTACGCGTCTCGATAGATCGCGTGACCGACGAAACGAAATCGATCGATGACCGCGGCTTTTCAAAATATTTCGGGATAAAGGAAAGAGAGCGAGGAGAGAGAGAGAGAGAGAGAGAAAAAAAGGGGGGAATGAGTAGGAGATGGTGAGGAGGTGAAAAGAAAGGAGACGTTCGTGATTCTTTGTGTATGAGCGTTATGGGCGCGCTGTATAAATATATGCATAGGAGAAACTAACGGAATTTAATGGATTTTAATTTTTGTGAAACACGAAACGCGTGTGTCATTGGAGAATCGTAAGACGAGGATACGTCTTGATTCTTTTCTTTTTTTCGTTGTTTTTTTCCTTTTCTTTTTTACGATTCAATTTGACGCCTCGGGATTACAGAAGTTTTTTCTTCTGTTTTTTTATAGCTCTCGGAACGAACGAAGATTGATAAGAGACGATTATTTCCACGCTAGTAGATCGGACGTAGCTTTTAGAAATAATTTTACGACTTTTACGATTCGATTCAGAATCCTTTGATTTCCATAACGTTGGCTCGATCTCTTGGAAAAATAATCGCTAATGGATTTTCACATTTAATCGAATCTTTCGAACGAACGATTCGAATAGATCTTCGAATTATCCTAAAAAAAAAAAACGAAAAAAAGAAAAAAAAAACTCGTATAATCGCGTCGACGCTCGCTCGAACATCATCGAGCGAAACACGAATCCTATAAAATATTGGCATCGAGTGCGATATCTCGCGCGAAAAATCACCGCCAAAAGAAACACCTCGAACATTTCGTAAAGAACGTCTCGAGACGTAGATATACGCGTACCGTATATTCCCCACGGTTGATACCGCGCCTCCCCTTGGCAATATAAATTGTCCTTCGTCGGTTAAGTAATTGCCCGCTCGATTATGGTACATTATATTCACCTTGGGCGCCTAAGGAGGTTGGTATTCCGAAAATGAAGACATTACGCCGGCCTCAGTTTCACAGGCGTTGTAGCGCGCGCTGGTTGTAAGAGGGGTGGGCGAGGGGCTGAAGAGGGAGAGAGAGAGTCAGTCGCTGAAGGGGGTGAACGGTATTTTTACGAGCTACTCGTAAAGTTAACGAGGAGCGAGAGACCGTGCCTGGACCCTTTTGCTCTCTGCTCCTGTGCTCCTCTATATACGTGTATCCCCAGCAACGTTGTTGCTTCTGCTGTTAGTGAAGCAGAGAAAAAACGCTCGAGAGATTTCCGAAGAGGAAGAAATAAAGAGAGAGAGAGAGAGAGAGAGAGAGAAAGAAGGAAAGAAGGAAAGATAGCCCTGAAGAGTGCGGTGGCACCCTCTCGGACCTCGACAACCACCACCACCACCACCACCAGTTTCGAAGCGCTTTTCTCTTAACTGTATATATATATGTATGTGGGTATATATGTATATATATAGATATATATACATATATATACCTCGTTTCTTCATTTTTTATTACACCACTCTCTCTCGGACTTCTCGCGCTCGCGCTTTGACTCGCGCGAGAGAGGGCAATTCACAAGCGCGCGCCTCGAGACTATGCCTTCGTCCTTCCCCCTCCCCCTCTGCCGCGCTCCCTTCGTCGTTCCTTCCAGCAACCGCGGAGATAACGCGAGAGGAACGAAAAATTTTTCTTCAGCCTCGCAATAAACTCTCTTCCTTGCTAAACCAGAGAGAGAGAAGACTTTCCATGAAATTCATCTCGCCAAAGTGTATATAATACAACGCGAGGATTTCCGCGAGTCTTAAACGAGGGTCGTTTGTTTCTTTTTTTCATCAATATATATATATATATAGAGAGAGAGAGAGAGAGAGAGAGAGGGTAGATAAGTAGAGTGAGAGAAAAAAAGGGTGCGAAAAAATAGTTTATACTCTCGTTGAAACTCCACGGTGGAGAAACGAGCCGTTCAAAGTGATAGGGGAGGGGGTAATATTATCTTCGCGCAAGAAATCGAAAGATCATCAAGAGAGAGAAGATTCTTGAGAATTTGACTGAAATGACCGTTCGCCGAAACCGAGCACGTCCAAGAGCTTTTATTTAACCTCGTAGTAAGTTTGTAATTCCGTAGTACGAAATACGTCATTGCATCTATCTATACGCTTATATATATTATATATATATATATAATATAGACGTCCGAAGTGTCCGTGAGATAAAAGAAACCCTACGATGGGAGTGAAGTGGGTCTTTAGCTACCAGTAATGACCGAGCAATACATTCAGCTTCGCGATGTTGCGAAGCATTACCACGTAGTAGATGATGCTTACGTTATATCGAGCATACTTGTAGGATTGGAAGCGAAGCAAAAGAAACGCTGCTTCATTGTTCCGCAGAAGTTATATCCTCTTACAGAAGTCTATATTTATATGTATATATATAAAGAGAGAGAAAGAGAGAGAGAGGGAAAAAAACGAGGACGATTATCTACATTTTCGTATATAGGTGTAAAGGGTGTAAAATACATAGGTCTAATAACAGCTTCGTCGACGACTCTCGTTCTCCCGAACATTTCGCAGACCCGATGAAAAAACATAAAAAAATTGAAAAAACGTCCCTTTTTGCAAAGCGAGAGCGAGCGAGACCTTCGACTCTCTCGTTTCTCTCGCGTTCTGACGGCCATTTGTGCTCGTCCTGGCTCTTATGCTTCTGTATAACTTCTCTCGGGCGCCATTTACTGTTTTTTGTTTTGTTTTTTTTTTGTTCAACTACTTTTCATTATTATTTATGAAGATAGCGAGAAAGTGGCGATGTCGCAAGGAGAAACGCGCGAGGCAGGGATTTAGCTTCGTTATCGAATGTTCGAGAGTTTGATTTGTGAATGCACTTACCCAAAAGCTTGGTGACAACGGCTCCTTGCTGATTCAACGAGAGTACGTGATTGGCGAGATCGTTGTAATGCCTGAGGGCGCCCAATCCGTGCGAAAGCTCGAGCAAACGTTGACGCGACGTACCACCGTTGTTTCCGGTGTTCGAGGACGTTCCGGTACCGGCGAAGGGGCTACCGGTGCAATTCTGAAGTCCCACGCCTGCGGACAAGTGGCGAAAACGTGAATGATTAAAAGGATCTTCGAGCGTTTTACTTAAAACGTCTCGAGTTTATTTTCGTGACGTTGTTTCATTTTCTTTTTTTCGTTTCTTGTATTATTTTCATATTGTATGTAAAATTATGAAGAATTATTGTACGGCTAATATCCAATTGACGAGACGAGGAAAGAGAAAAATCTTTTGACGCGTTTTAACAAATGGGAATTCCCTCGAGTTCTTTCGCTTTGCACGAAAAAACGAAACAAAGGGATTCGAGTCGTTAAGTAATAACCGTTGCAAAGAGACCTTTCGTCTCGCTCGCTTGCTCGTAGACATTCATTTATTCCGGGTGAAAGAGTTTGTGGAAAAAGAGGAAGGAAGAAGAGAAAAGGTAAACGTTTCGAGAGGGGCAACAAAATTCGTGGTGGAGAATCGGCATTTAAATGCTCAATATTATCGCCACACCTCGAGCTAGCTCTTCAATAGCCACGAGCCTACGTTTCTCGATATTATTCCGATCGAAACGTTATATTTGTTTTTCAGACTTTTTTAAACGCCACCTGTAGGCGTACGAATGTATCATAAATTGCGTAAACTCTCGCCCGGTGGCGCTTTCGCTGCGTCAAGTGCTGCCGCCACGCGGATAGCGTCTCGAACTCTAAATAACATTTGATGCCATAAAGTTCTAGACGATTTGTGGGCGAAAATCGAGGCGTCTCGAAGAATTCCGCTAAAAAACGTCTAAAAAAACGATCTTTGCAGCAGTCTGTCTGCAAACCCTTCACGTGGTTAAAATCAACCGATCGAGTTAATTGCGATGCCTAATTACTTGTCGCCATGACAGTGATCGGCTGTGCGAGTGTTGACGTAATCGCCCGTCAATTGTTTTTATTATCGGAAAAAGTGTGAATTGCGTTTTTTCGTAACACTTTTCTTCATATATGTTTGTTAGAACAAAATCATGAAAAATTGGGAGTTTTCTGTCACACTTGGGGGAATGTTATAGACAGAAGATTGCAGTAGCGGGTAAAAAACTTGTTTTTTCAATAATATATTCCTTGTCAAATTTATATTCGATTTTAAATGTAAAAACTGATCGACGGGTAAGATGGAGGATGCATTTTTTCAGACACAGTGCTTATAATTATTGATTTTATAGATTATTTGTTTACAATGGTATATAATTATAAAATCTAAAGCAAAGAAAGCTATTAAAAAGTCGTCTTCTAAAGAGATGGATATTGGTAAAACAGACAATAATCCATATTTTTATTACTCAGGACGATACTTGGACTCTGATGAACGTTGAATCGCGTCTTCTTCGTGTTTTAAGTGGGCACATTATAGCTGCTCAAGAATTAATGACAACGATGAGGAAGCAACTCATATTTGTGTATTTATGTTCTTTTTTAGATCAGAAGAATGAATGTGCCCCATCTTTCCCGACCTATCGAGCAAGATGGGCTATTCTCTAATTTTCTATAAATTGTTATTTTATGACTACGATTGAAAAACTACGAAATCCTACGAATTATTGAATTTTTAATCTTACCTACCCCATCTTGCCCGGCCTTTCCCTACTAGGTATTTTTCTATAGCGATATCACCTTTACACGATTGCCTTTTAATCGAAATATTCGATCCATTATGGCCGAAGTTATGTCAAACACGAAAAAACTCGAACGCTTCCGGATTTCCACAAACTTTTCTAAAACCCTGCGTTCGCACATTTCGAACATCTCGTTGGGACCAGTCGATTAATGCATTAATCCTACTTATATACGAAAATACACGAAAAAACTCGAACGCTTCCGGATTTCCACAAACTTTTCTAAAACCCTGCGTTCGCACATTTCGAACATCTCGTTCGGACCAGTCGATTAATGCATTAATCCTACTTATATATGTGTGATGCGTGTCCCGAGGTTTTTCTCGCTCGTTCTCACGTCCTGGCTAAAACTCGTAGCAAGGAAAACATCGAACGGCCTTGTTTCGAGAGAAGGGCAGTTCGCTTATAGTTATATAGAGAGCGGATATCGAGATCTCCTCTCGCAACGAGGACTTCTTCGTTCTCGACGCTAGAGCGAAAATTTAAAGCGAGAGAGAACTCGATCGTGAAAACGAAAGTAGACGGGCCTGGGCACGGGTTTAAGGCGTATGCACGCACACACGTGGAAGAAGAAGAGGCCAGTGGAAGTAAGAAGTGCCATAGAGAGCCGCGTGCTGCGAGAGAACGCGACTCGTCGTTGTCGTCGTCGGTCGTCGTCGTCGTCGTCGTCGTCGTCTTCGTCGTCTTCGTCGTCTTCGTCGTCGTCTTCTTCGTAGTCTCTCACGAAACAGGGAAACCGGTTCCTCTCAACGAGTATGGCTGGATTTCCAGTATCACTCGGAGGACGGTGCGAAAATGTCGATTAAAAATTGTCGCGTTGTCGTCCAAATAAATAAATATATACATAGCGCCTCGCTCTAAAGACACCCGGGGACTGCAGAATTATATTCGCGAGATTCTGTCCAAGATTTCGAATATAATGCCGTTTTTTTAGTTTTCGTTTTTATTTTTTTTATCATCTCTTATATATCTCTCGGGCGAATAAAAGAGACGGGAATGAGGATACTCGTGATCGGAATGACTGCCGATCCGAGATACGATATTCGAACAGTCGAATATAAGAAAAAAAGAAAACATAAACATAAACGTTTCACTCTTCGCATCTTCTCGGCGACGAAATAATTTATTCGCATTTGCTCGAAATCGTTGGACGATTAAACGTTTCTGCGACGACTCGCTCGATAAGTATTCGAGCGAGGCATTTCCGCGAGAGCTTGACCGGATAATGCGCATGAAAATGACATTCGTTATCGGTCACTGATTATTCCCGTGGGTGTAGAAAAATAATAGTTACTGGCTCGACCAATGACATTATTTACCCGCGGCCTTCTCGAAGAGCCTCGAGCGAGCACGTGAGAAAAGTGCGAAAATTATCCGTTCGTTTAATTTATCGGTCGCAACCTTCGGCCGTTAACGAATGTGACGAGAAATATTTCACGTAGAAAAGTTTTTTTCTTCTTCTTGTTTTAATTTCGGCGATATTCCATCGAAAAATTTCTCTTTTTCTCGTCCAATTTCGAAGAACGGTCTCTCGGACACAACGGGGTGTAAAGTTGAGAAAAAAAACAAGAACCGACGACTTTGGGTTTCGTGAGAACTCGGGCGTTGGTATTGGAGGAATAAAGGTGTGAAAATCTGGTATATATTCGAACTATCGAGTTACGGTGAGAGTCGCCACCATTAACGCGAAGACCAACATTATTCGTCGATACGTGTCCAGCGGTGATGGTATACGTCGGCTCGACTACCCATATATCGAGGCTAACGGAAGCCAAAGATCTGCAGAATCGACTCGTGGCTACCCCGTTCGTTAATTTTCCTATGGCAAATTTATTCTTCGAATTTCCAAGCAACGAATTATTTTACTTTTAAAAACCATCATTCGTATCCTATAATTATTCAATCGATCGTTATTAATTGATTGCGAATTAACAATAAATTTCTTCGATATTTATTGTCTCAATTTTTAGAAATATTTGCTCGACCAACGACAAGTTTGACAAAGTTTGATTTCCAGGCGACGACTTATTAGCAGGGAGCTCGGGCTGTAAGAAAACCATGAAACTTGCTTTTGTCACGGGTTAACGAGGTTCCTTGGTAGAACGACGGAAGGGAAGATAGGAAGGATGTTGATGTTGGCGATATAGTTATTTCGTATACGAAGGTGCGTTCACCCGTTGGGGCTCCTCTCAACTTTGCACCGGGCGAGAAACACGGGGGTTCGCGTTCCCCGTGGGCACGCTTTTGCCACCCTCGGTATGTGCGACAGGCTTCGCTAACATACGTAAGATTCTCGATTAGATAAATCCAAATATGCGCTTGAATCCAAACGTTTTTAGTTTAGGAAAAAAGATTAATCAACGTCTCGAAACATCAACGAATGCAATTTTGAAAGAGAAAGAACAAAAAATCAATTCGACAAATAAAATTAAGACACAAAAATTTGTCGGATTTCTTGCAAAAGTAAAAGTAAGAAATAAACGTTGATTATATTTTCGAACATTGTCGGAATTCGTGCATTCCTTTCTACCGGTAGATAAATAATTCCGATAAATTAAAAAAAACCAATTCGACGAATAAAATTAAGACACAAAAATTTGTCGGATTTCTTACAAAAATAAACGTTGATTATTTTTTCGAACATTGCCAGAATTCGTGCACTCCTTTCTACCGGTAGATAAATAATTCCGATAAATAAAAAAAAACAATTCGACAAATAAAATTAAGAAACAAAAATTCGTCTAATTTCTTATAAAAATAAAACTAAGAAATAAACGTTAATTCTTTTTTCGAACATTATCAGAATTCGTGCATTCCTTTCTACCGGTAGATAAATAATTCCTATAAATAAAAAAAAATCAATTCGACGAATAAAATTAAGAAACAAAAATTCGTCTAATTCCTTACAAAAATAAAAGTAAGAAATAAACGTTGATTATTTTTTCGAACATTGTCAGAATTCGTGCATTCCTTTGTACCGGTAGAAAAATAATTTCGATAAATCGAAAATCATACGTAGATCTCGAGAGATAGCGGGTTGAATGAAATCATAGCGGTATAGACCGAACCCTCACCGCCTCGCTCTCTCGTCCTTATTGCCGCTTGTCTCGTGTGTTGTTTTTTTGTTTCTTTCTTTTTTCCCTTCTCTTCAAACCCTCGCGGTCTATCTTCTCCCCCGGGTTCTCGAGGAACAGCAGGTGCCTCGCGATGTTGGGCCACATCGGCCACGAGATAATTTACCTAATAGCCAATTAGACACCTTCACTGTATCCCACTCGATCTCACACCATTTATCTAGATATTTATGCAACCCTTCCGCGAGCCCAAGGGAGAACTAATTGACCGACCCAAAATGATACTCGCAAAGCTGGTAGTTTAATTTTTTTCATTTTTATTTTTAATTTTTCGACCCGTAGAATTCGTGTTTCAGGAAACGTATTCGCAAAATATTACGAAAACAATTTTTTCGAGCCGAACACGAGATACGAATCTTTCGGCGAAACATTGCCAATTATCAGTCTCGTCATAGATTTTGTTTCCAACCTACGATGAATTTTGTTTCTACTTCCCTTGGTATTTTGGCATCGCGTGAAAAAAAAAAAGAAAAAAAAACTTTTCTTCGGTAAAAAATTGATTTCCATAAAACCCGACGAATTTTTCCCGCGCACGTGTATAATTTTCCAACGTTCTCGCAATCAGTGCGAGAACAAGAAGAAGAAAAAACCGGAAGTCGTTGAATCGAAGCAACAGTGGCGATAACGCAACGCTGTATACCCGGAACCGCGAGAACTCCGCGAAGCGACGGACGGCGTGAAAGTTGACTCCTCCAACTTTAGCCCGCTTCGAGCACACGGAAAGACACAAATACGCACACATACACACACATAGATACGAGCTACAACGTTTCAAAAGCCTTTATGCCCCTCTAAAACTTTTCTCCCTCCTCGACGCGCACGTAGGACCGAAAGAAAAAGAAAATCGGACAATGCCAAAGTTCGGTACGAATCTTTATTCGAATCGTACGGTTAAAAAAAAAGAAAAAAAAAAAAAAAAAAGAATGAAAGAACAAACAACAAAAAAAAGCAACGAGCAAAAAGTGAACAAAATCGGAGAAGGAGAAAAGTCATTTATTACAGCTGCGTCGACAAGATTTTTAACTTTCTTCGGTCACGAAAAAAGATGTCCTCATTTCATGGAAATTTACTGCCGGGCATTACGAGATTTTAATTCAACCGTAACAGAGTGCACACATGCGTATTTCGTTATATATATGTATATATATATATATATATGTGTCTACATAATTTTACGCGCTATATAAACTCGTCGTGATTTTTGCAATCTGGCCAAACACGCCGCCTGTTAATTCTCTCCTCTTTCCCTCCTTAACGTTAAAATGCCATCCACTCGTTATCCGACGACGATCGGAAACGCGTGCAAGTTTTTTTTCTTAATCTGTGAAATCAGGGAATGCGTGCGCCTCTCATGGGGTCACTTTCTTTCTCTCTCTTACTCTCTCTTTCTCTCTTTCTCTCTCTCTCTCTCTATCTCTCTCTCGCTCTTTCTATCTCATATTTGCTCCTCGCGAGCTACCGCGAGCGTACACACGCTCGAGGCTCCACGTCCCCGGGTCCTTTCGTCGTAAAGGGTGCACCTGCCGAAACGTGGAATTAATTCGTCAGTGGAGAGTCTGCGAAGGAGAGTGGCAGAACGCAGGTGACTCCTTCCCCGTTATAGCTATATAGGTACGCGCGTTTTCTGTATAGATATATCGCGATTATGGTTTCTCTGCCTTTTTCGCTCTTTCTCGCTCTCTCTCTCTCTCTCTCTCTTTCTCTCTCTCTTTCTCGAGAATCGAGAATCGAGACAATCTGCTCTGATTGTTCCAGATGCTTATTACGTATATATGCGAGACCAGATGCTCGCCAATCGCGCATAATCAATGAGATTTTCTTCGTTCTCTCGTCCCGCTTTGGCTCGTAAACATTTATTTTTTTCGTTTTTTTTCTTCTTTTTTTTTGAGGTTAATTATCCGCGACGGGGGTTTCACCGGAAACTTTTAATTTACGATATCACAAATTTATCGATAATTATATCCATTCGCGTACGATCGATCATTCTACGTTGATAAATCCGAGAGTCGATTCGCACGACGAAGCTGCCGAGACGCCACGTTAATTTATGGGTAAAGCTCACGAGACTTTCGTGTGTTTCGTTTTTTTTTTTATCGAAATTAAGCGAGCAGAAACCTATCTCGAAACGATAAGAATGTAAATTACCCGCGGGAAAATTGTTTTCACGATGATTAAGAAGATTTGCATAAATACAGAGGATTACACGAGCATGAAAGAATAACGAATAATTTTCTCGATAGCGTCGAAGTTTATTTCGATATTCGTGGAAAATTTCGCGAATATTTTTACCGGAAACTATTTTTCTATGGTTCTTTTATCAGATTTGTTATAGGATAAGAATTTTGTTTGAAAATATTTTGAGACTTGTAGCACCGTCGTAAGAATCGTTGAATCACTGAAGAAAAAGACGTGGGAACTTCTCCGACGGACATCGTCTTTCAAATTTTCACGTACATTTACCCCGATAACTTTTTTATATTAGAATTATTTCAACAATAATTCTACGTAATTAATAAAAAGTAATCATCTCTTCCATCGAAAGATCATAATAATTAACAAAAGACCTGTATCGACGAAGGTTTTCTGCCGTTTCCCTCCAGCCGTGGCAAATGCGATACAGAAGTACAAGGTAGAGTGCGAACCGGCTGCAGCCGGGACAGCAATAAAAAGTAGTCGGCAGAGGATTGTAAAAATCCGAGAATGGTGAGCAATTAAAACTCACAAATAATACGTAATAATAATTAACAAAAGAATTGACTTCAATCAATAAAATATAGAAAAAAGAGAATCACCTTCGATTCACCCGAAAATGGTGTGCTATTAAAACTCACAAATAATACCTAATAATAATTAACAAAAGAATTGACTTCAATCAATAAAATATAGAAAAAAGAGAATCACCTTCGATTCACTCAAGAATGGTGTGCGATAAAAACTCCCAAATAATACCTAATAATAATTAACAAAAGAATTGACTCGAATCGACAAAATATAGAAAAAAAGGAATCACCTTCGATTCACTCAAGAATGGTGTGCGATAAAAACTCCCAAATAATACCTAATAATAATTAACAAAAGAATTGACTCGAATCGACAAAATATAGAAAAAAAGGAATCACCTTCGATTCACTCAAGAATGGTGTGCGATAAAAACTCCCAAATAATACCTAATAATAATTAACAAAAGAATTGACTCGAATCGACAAAATATAGAAAAAAGGGAATCACCTTCGATGATTCCCGGTGCAGGAACGATCTGTCGTTGATGATGATGAACCGGATGGCTCGAATGTTGTTGCGAATGATGATGCGACGGATGAATCTGTAGTAGACGAGCCCGAGATTGCGCCAAAGTCGGCGATGGTGGTTCCCATGGTCGTGTCACGGTGGTACCAGTTCCAGGACTCGCGTCGTCGTCCTGACAGCAAATTTTACCGCCGGAATTTCCTGTATTCGTAGCCAACGACGCACCACCACTTCCAACCACGATAACGTGCCCTTCGTTATTATTATTATTATTATTATTATTATTGTTATTATTATTGTTGTTATTATTGTTGCTCGTGTCGTTATTGTTGTTATTATTGTTCGTTCGAGACGAGCCGGTAGCCGGACTTCCACTGCCACTAGCACTACCACTGACACTTCCACTGCCCACGCTGTCGACGACCATCTCGTTGTTTATAGCAGCCACGGTTTTAGCAGTACCCGGAGGTGTCGCGACAGCACCGCCGATCATCATCACCGACCCGATCGACTTCGCTTCGACACCCTCTCTCGCCTCGTTTTTTTTTTTTTAACCCACCACCACCACCAACAACAACACTCTCTCTCTCTCTCTCTCTCTCGCTTTCTCTCTCTCTAGACTTCGTCAACCAGATTCTTCTCGATCGATCCTCGATTCGTACCTACCGTTTTCTTTTTTTGTTTATACGCGAAACTTTTTCAAACACTGGGACTAACGATTGCACGATTCGCGTTTAATATCAAAGGTGTACGAACGATTTGACGAAGGAAGACCCTGCGAGTCGCGACGATCGGATTTCATCGTCCCGACGATCGACGATACGCGAACGCACCGACGATAAACTCGCTTACCCACATTTTTTTCGAGCGTCGCGCGTTAATGCCAATATTCAGGGGTTTTTCTACTTCTTCTTCTTCTTCTTCTTCTTCTTCTTCTTCTTCTTCTACATATATATTATATATTATATATGTATATATATGTATATAGGTAAAACGAGGATGCAGATGAGCGCAAGCGCGCGATTATATTTCGTCGCACCGGACGCGTAATTCACCCCTCGAGGTCACTGACGAGTCGTAGCCACGACTGAAGATATGCTCGTTCCTTCACTCGGATATCGTTCGAAAACTCGTCTACCAATTTTCGTCTTATCTCGTCGACTCTCGATAGTTCGCGCACAAAACAACACAAAATAATAACGAAACTGAGTTTAATCGTGAAAAAATCTGAAGGTAGATTTTTTGTTGTTGTTTGTTTTTTCAAAATCGTCGTCCGCGATCGACCGGTTTTCCGTGACGGAGAGCCTCGCGATGGCAACCGCGTTCGAACGCCGAGGTATCGCAACGACCAGGAACGATGAAACACAAGCCGATCAAGGGAGTCGAGGGTAAGAAAGAGAGAGAGAGAGAGAGAGAGAGCAAGAGTAAGAGCAAAAGAGGAGAGAGAGAGAGAGAGAAAGATAGAGCGAGAGAATGAGAGACGGTGGAGAAAAGGCGGCGAAGACTATATCTCGAACGCTATAGGGGTACCTCGACTGCTCGCGCTCCGCCGGATTCGAGCAGATTGGCTTCCGTTCGCCGGTTCGAAGCTCACCCAGACCTGCCTTCTATCCCCCTTCTACCGTCCTCCACCGCCACCGGCGCGCACACCGCTTGCTGCCGCCACCGCAATCCACTTCGCTCTACGTCTCGCCTCGTCTCGCCACCACCTCCTCGCTTCCACTCGCAACGTACACACACGCGTCCCTTATACCTATATATTTAATCGGTGTTCCTCTTCTACCTGCCAGCCAGCAACTCGACTATAAGGTGAGATCAAGATTTAAGGCGAGCGAGACTCGCGCACGGCATTAAAGCCTCCCTCTCTTCCTCCTCCTCCTCCCCCTCTTTCTCCTTCTTGGGCCACCTTTGTATTCGTTTCCCGGGAGCATCGCCACTCGGCCGCGATGTCCCAATTTCTGAACTCCAAACATCGACAATATCGATATATTCTCGGATTTATATTTCCAAATTCCGCGACCTATTTAACTAGAGGATTATTGGTTTTTTCGATTATTATGTCGATCGATTTGAAAAAAATTGGTGGATCTTTACGATCGTGTGAAATTTTTACAAAAATTGTATCGACTCTTTGAATTCTAATTATCATAATATCCATCCGTCAAAGTTACGATCTGAGAATACTTACCGATCGGACAAAAGTATAAATGATCGAAAATATATGGCGAAGAGCTTTCGCGTATTCTCGGTTTCGCATAGTTGGCGAACGCTGTAAAATTAGGGATATTCCGGAAAGAAGAAGAGGCGCACGGGCGGTGCATCGTTCTCGTAGCTGCGACTTCGAGGATAAACAGAGAAAGAGGATAGTTGTGTTCTCGTAAACGTGTCGTTGTGTTTGTGTGTAAAGAGTCGCGGGGGTTTTCGAAGACGAGGAAAGACCTAACTCGCGCACCCCCGCCGCGCATCCGCGAGCCTCGCATCGTCCCGGTACGCCCACCGCCCACCGACCATTACCCACCGATCGGCCAATTGGATGACCTCGTGGACGCCCACCTGGGTGAAAGAGAGCCGTGGACTTAGAACCTTCGCACACGGGATGAGCATAACTCGCCCTGACACCCGCGACTTTGACTGGACTATATACGCGCGACTCTCCTCGTAACTACCACCACCACCACCATCGCCATCACCATCGCCAACTACACTTTATTCTTGACTCATTCCGTACTTGGTTCCCCATAAACGTCGTCCTCTTCTTCTTCTTCTTCTTCTTCCTTCCCGTCTTCTCCAACCCCACTCTCTCTTTTTCTTCTTCTTTCTCTCTCTCTCTCTCTCCTTCGAAATCCTTTTTTCTGCTCTTTACACGCTACAGTCGATGCCCGGTAGTTCGTCTCTCACTCCGATTTTTTCATTTTTCCACGCTCTCCAACTTCCAACCCTCCGGGCTTCTCTCCCTCGTTCCCTCCGAGTTATATACTCGTTAGCATCGCGACTCTCCTCCCGCGTCGGTTTCGCTCGGTGCGTTTAACCTCTCTCCCTTTTCATCGCTCCGTTAAACTGCTGGTGGCAGATTTTTTTCAACCCCCTTAGCTCTCAGTCTTGTGGAGGGGGTGAGATTGATTTATTGGGTGAAATAAGGTTTGTTTCGTTGAAAACGAGGGGTTTTTTTTTTTGGTTGAATTATGATTAAATAATGCTGGTGTTATTGAGATTATTTTCATAACGTCGCTAGGAATACGATCGTCATGTTTATAGATTTTCGGACTCGTCGGACAATTAAGCCGTGAATCGAGGATCGATCGTTCGCAACGAGCGTTCGTTATAACGCGGTGCGGCTTCTTCCCGCTTATTATCATTCCACAGTGGATTCCTCGGGGCTCCGCTTATGTACACCGTGATAAGTATTAAACGAGACTAACGTATGTATTTATTCCTGACGCGCGTTATTTAACGAGAATCTCTGGTGAGATATACGACGGGCGAACGGGGAGAATTATAAACGAGTCTGCGCAACGATGCGTGAGCAACGATTCATTTTGTGATATATTCCGTCGGAAGTCGCCTCTTTTCTTCTTCTTTTTTTGTCGACGATCTCTCGAGACGATAAGAGGGCCGAGCTCCTCGTCCTCGTATCGCGAGATCCGGGAATTCTTCTTTAATTGACACTTTTTTTTCATTCTTAATGTCTGTTAAACGTCGTTACCGAAACGCTCCCTGTCGCGGTTTTTTCGCCCTAAATAATAAAATTAAACGCGATGATCGCGTTACGACGATGAAATTTAGAACGACGTCATCGATAATTCGATAACAAAACAGACTTTGGAACGATATGATATTAATCCGAAGAAAAATGCGCTCTCTCTCTCTCTCTCTCTCTCTCTCTCTCTCTCTCTCGCTCTTTCTCTCTACGGTGTTAATGTGCCCCGGCTCGCGAAACTGCTCGGCGCGCGGTTTCTAAAAGTAGCGTACCGTAAGAGGATTAACTATATGCTAAGTATACTTCGCGAGGGAAGAGCGTGCGTGCATTCGATCCTCATACCGTACACGTAGGTACCTATATCTCGCGATATATCACCACTGCGGTATTAGCCAAGCACGTAATTACATTTTTCATACCGCACGTTCTTATATTTGTAGCACGCATCGTTACATATCTATATATATATATATATATATATATATATATATATATATATATATGCATACACGTTGTTCGAGTTATCATTTGGCTCTGATTAATGAAAAATACATTCGTTTATAAATTTACATTCGTTGATACGAAACAATTTTCCGGTTGGTGGAAAATGAGAATTGTAAAATCAATATTTTTACGCCAAGTGATTTTTATCGATTAATTACTCTCGATTCTTTGATTTCACTATCGAATCTTCCATTTCGTTCCCTCTATCATCGTTTACTTTGACTCATTACTTTTCTTCCATTCTTTATCTTTCGTAGAGGCTTTTTTTTCTTTTCTTTGTTTGTCATTATTGTTGTTTAATTATTGATACCGACGAGAGCGGCGCGGATTTAAAGAGGCGTTCTTCAGCGAAACCTGGATTGCTCGACACGAACTATCTTATGTACCACCCTGACGCCATTTTCTTCGGAAAATAGGCGTATGCAACTCTATCGTCGAGTTTTCTCAAAATTTGATAAAAACAGTTTATTTATACAAAATTTACCAAAACTTTATTTCTCTTTGTCGAATTTAACAGAAAAACGAATTATCCGAAAAAAAGAATCGGTTTAAATATGTAGAAATAAAAATTATAAGAGTATTGCGGGTTCGAATGAACGAGCACTCGCGACTACTCCGGTCGTTTACCGCACGAGGCAGAACTCGCGTTCAATTGGCATAAAGGAATGAAGAAAAAAGGAGAAAAAAAAACGTATAAGCACTATATCGATCTTGGAATGAAAACGTGCTTTTGTGCTTTTCAAACGGAAAGCAAACATAGATAGGCGTATATATATATATATATAATATATACGTGGATAGATATCCGTGCTGTGCTGCGTTTAAATAATTGCCGATCGTTCGTTGCCTATGTAGAATCGAGCCTATGCGAACATTACACGCTCAGCCGGCTGCACCTGTACATAGATTAGTGTACGTATTATATTCGCTCGCAAAACCAGCTTGACGGTATACGCCATACGAATGCCCTCGTCGACGCAGCTTTTACTACTGCAAGTAGTAATCGCTGCGATGGGCAGACAATTTTTTTCCCATCTCCCTCTGTTTTTATTGTTTTGTTTTTCTTTATGTCGGACTCTATCGGTTCGTTTCTCGTACTTCTATATCTGTCGTTTTTCTTTTTTATTTTCCTTTCTTTCATATACTCCGCTCTTTATATTCCTCGCAGTCCAGTCGTTTCCACACAGTCATTATTTCAATGGTCCGTTGATTACCAGCAGTTTTATCAGTTCTATGGACAATTTGTATAACGTAACACGAGGAAGTCATGCGAACTAGCGTTTATGGATAAAACTGAGGGATACTAACGATAAGTCGTGAATTCACGGTGAAAACTAAAAAACTCATAAGTTTCTTTCAATTACAATTGTGTGTGTTTTTTTTGCTTCTTTTTTTCTTAATTGAGAAAAATTTCTATCGACGATTCGTTGCTTTTTCAAGATCGTTGTAAAATCGTCTTGTTTACGTTTTATACCGACGCGTTTTGTATACGTACGTCGCGTTGAATTCAAAGACGAAGGAAGGAATTACGAGTTATGTGGGTAGTCATTAAGATCGAATGTCACGGTGTGGCGCGGGTATACCAGAAGATTTCTTATACCGCAATAAGCGTGACATCGTGCAATGTGATTATTACTATGCACATTTCGCGACGATTTCGCGGCCTCATTATCGCTGATACCCGTCACGATATGCGTGGCGTTGCGTGGCCATCGAGCTCGACCAGCTACATCGTTCTTTCTCACTTACCTGCCAACTTATTCTTTTAATTCATCTCGGTGATTAACGTAGCAAAAATGTATTGATAAATAATTGAAAACGATTCTTCGTTATCGAACCCGAGTGTAAAATATTTTTATAATTATTTTCTTAATTCGTACGTAATTCGTATGATATCATCGATTAACGTAGCAAAAATATAATGAAAAATTATTAAAAACGATTCTTCGTTATCAAACTCGAGTGTAAAATATTTTTATAATTATATTCTTTTAATTCATACGTAATTCTTGTGATCTCGTCGATTAATATAGCAAAAATATAATGAAAAATTATTAAAAACGATTCTTCGTTATCAAACCCGAGTGTAAAATATTTTGATAATTACTCTCTTAATTCGTACGTAATTTGTATGATATCATCGATTAACGTAGCAAAAATATATTGAAAAATTATAAAAAACGATTCTTCGTTATCAAACCCGAGTGTAAAATATTTTTATAATTATATTCTTTTAATTCATACGTAATTCTTGTGATCTCGTCGATTAACGTAGCAAAAATATATTGAAAAATTATTAAAAACGATTCTTCGTTATCAAACCCGAGTGTAAAATATTTTTATAATTATATTCTTTTAATTCATACGTAATTCTTGTGATCTCATCGATTAATATAGCAAAAATATATTGAAAAATTATTAAAAACGATTCTTCGTTATCAAACCCGAGTGTAAAATATTTTCATAATTATATTCTTTTAATTCATACGTAATTCTTGTGATCTCGTCGATTAACGTAGCAAAAATATATTGATAAATTATTAAAAACGATTCTTCGTTATCAAACCCGAGTGTAAAATATTTTCATAATTATATTCTTTTAATTCATACGTAATTCTGTTGATCTCGTCGATTAACGTAGCAAAAATATATTGATAAATTATTAAAAACGATTCTTCGTTATCAAACCCGAGTGTAAAATATTTTCATAATTATATTATTTTAATTCATACATAATCTTTACGATTCAAATCTCTACGATTGATTTCTCCCTCTCCCATTCTCTTCAAAAAAATTAGCCCCGTCAGTTATATATACAGTTTCTCAAGTCCATCCGGTCACTTTTTCATCGTCACGGCGTCTCGTCGAGCACGCATCTCTTTCAAAGTTACGTACGTACGTACCAAGTGTACCGACCACACGCATAGACCATCATTTTCTCAGCACAGAAATCGACCAAGCCGCCTGGATAAATCATGCGACAGCGGAATGAATCGGCTAAATTGGCCG
This sequence comes from Netelia virgata, assembly GCA_951802705.1. NCBI lineage: Eukaryota > Metazoa > Arthropoda > Insecta > Hymenoptera > Ichneumonidae > Netelia > Netelia virgata. Next base: position 35,495,833 of record OX637867.1, on the reverse strand, counting down.
CGCGCACGTATAGCTCGTACCTTTTCCGCCCTTACTCTCCCCCTGAGCCACCCTCGTAGCCACATATCGACGGGATTATGGCTCGAGCGAGCGAGGTTATAGAACACGAAACGCGAACCTCCAACGAGAAAAGTCCGCGAGGCTTGAGGGGGTGGTGATTACGTCGCAAGAAAGATAGAACAGAACGCGTGTACGTGTGTGCATGAAACGAGGAATATTGAATGCGAGAATGAAACGAAAGAAAAAAAAACAAAGTACGGCAAGGGCTGGCAAGGAGGGAAAGAGGATAATGCGGTGTAGGTACTCGATTCGCTTCGTATATATCAAACCATATACTCACTTAAATATATATATATATATCTATATAGTATAATACACAAAAGTATATAGCGATATGTATACACGGTATTTATCCGGTATAGTTGTGGGTGGGGCAATGCCCGTCACGCGAGAGTACGCACGCGCGCTAGTAGCCATTGGTCTATTGATTCGAACAGTAGAACTCTCTCTCTCTAGGCCGCGGCATAGACCGATCGCGGGTGAAGACAGTCCACGGAAGAAAAAGCCGAGTTAAAAGGAGGGGGGAGAGAGAGAGAGAGAGAGAGAGAGAGAGCTCGCGCTCCGCCGCGAACGCGAACTTAACCCCCACTCCCGTTCGCGACCGAGCTCTCTCTCTCCCCACTCTTTCCATTTCGTCGTCCCCACCGCGCTTCGTTTCATTGGCCGAGGAGGGCGCGAGGGGCGTGGCGTGAGGCGGCCGGGCGGTGGGGATGAGACGACGATTGGCGGTCGCCTGAAAAGGCGTGTACTATAGGCCACGCCCGCGCAACGGTCACTGGACAGAACGCCGAGTTTCTTTATTCTTTTCTTCGTTTTTTTTTACTTTGGGCTAGAGACTTTGTTTGTGTTTTGTTTCTTTTTTTTTTCGTTTTTTCATTTTTCTTTCTCAGCCACCGGTTTTACGCACACGCCACCCTGAGCAACGCGCTGTGAGTCTGACAAAGACGACGTACGCGTTGCGAGAGCGAGAAGGCAGGCGCGCGCGTATACTTACACATACACGCGTAATGTCGGTCGCCCGCGGTAACCGCGCTAACCAACAACACCCTCTGCACCCTGGCAAATGAGCGTCCATCGCGCTTCACCACTTCGACTTTCTTCTCGTCAGTAAAACTTCCGACGTTTCTTTTCTTTTCTTTTTTTTTCAACCTACCCAACCTACTACCTACCCTCGCTGGAAATAAAGCGCCACCAACCATAAGCACGAATTTCCAACATTAGAACGAGGGTTGTTTCTGAACACGATAGTATCTTGGGTCCACCGGTAGTTTGACCAACGGCGGACATTTTGTGGCATGTCGGGGATAGGCGGGTATTTCAGAGCTCATAAATGCGAAACGATTTTTTTTCTCGAGGAGTTGAAGCTTGTAATCGAGTCGATCCTTTCGGACGAATCAATTTGAGAGCAAGCTTAGAATCTTAAGCATTGTTCGATCAAATTATCTCGCTGAATTTTGAGTGATATAGGGGGTGAATTAATTCACGGATCGAACTTAAAGCTTGAGGCGAATCTGATCAAAAATTGGGTTTTTAATTTCTCCGCGGGACGGTCCGATAAATAATCGATAAGATTCGATGGTTATCCACCGATTCTCGATTCTAAATTCATTAATTTGCTATTTTTAATCGATCCGAATTATTATTTTCTTCGTTCTCGTCGTGAAATAAATTACGGAAGTCACGAAAGTCGCGAAATCGGCTGATTCATTTCTCGTATAGATTCGCGTGCCGACGTAGCTCGATCGCAATTTTAATAAACAATATCATAATCGAAATCTCGGGGAATCGTTGTATCACGTTGACGATTGAAAAAAAAAGAAAAGGAAACGATCAAGGTGACTCGTGACTTTTGTCGTTCGTCGTCAAGTCGCACCGTGGCTAACTCATCGTCGTCTTTGTGACGGTCTTAGTGGAGCTCGAAACGCGATTCAACGAGTAATTATTCGTCACCGACGAGCTTTCTGGAAAAGGCGCGCACGCGGCGACACACACATACACAGGTGCATATCTATGATACGATATCGTGCTCTAAGAACGCTCATAACCAATGTCGCAATCGTCATCGATTTTAAATAGTCTCACACGCGAGATTCCTCGGGGACGTCTCTCACGACATCTTTTTTCACGTGACGAAGAAAAAGAAAAAGAAGAAGAAGAGGTAGAAAAAAAATAACAACAATTATCAGGTATTTACGTTTTATTTTTCTTCATACGTATGACAAAGTGTCCTTCGCGCATGAAAAACGAAAATTATTCAGCCTCTGGATTGCTCGCTCTTCGGAATCGATCGACGATAGACAAATAGAATGAATTAGCCTTGACCTCGTATTCGACTCTCGTTAATATTATCTACGAAAAAAATGCAGCCGAGCAGACACACGCATCAATGGTAATATTCACTTCTTTGTACGAAGAAACTTACCTCGGTTCTTTTTCTCAAAATGCGGTTAATTTGCGAAGTAATTTCATCCAAGACACGTGCCACGCGCGCAACGAAGAAAAAAGATCTTTTTTTCTCATCTCGCGCTTACGTATACGCGCGTAACGTGGCTCCCTTTTGTCCATGTTTTTTAGGCTGACCATCCTTCAATGTCCTCGAGCTATGGTGATTTATGCGTACGAGCTCAATGAACATTCTTGGAAATTTCGGGCTCGCGCACCTACGGAATCGTACGTGCGGTGAATCTTGCTTTTTTTTACCGAAAAGTACATTTCGAAGACTCGCTCGAGACAACGCGTAGCTCCTCCAGACGTTAAAATTTTCTTTGATTTTATACCATGAAACTATAATTTTATAAATTTTACATCGAACAAACAATTTTAATTAATTATTTCCTAAAATAGTAATTAAAATTTGGCGTTTTTACCAAATAATGTAAAATATGCGATTTTACGTATGATTCACGTTTCAGCATAATGTGTACGTGATACGAACGTTTTGCTCGAAAACAAGGGTGAATATAATAGCTCCTTCAGACGTTAAAATTTTCTTTGATTTTATACCGCGAAAATATAATTTTATAAATTTTACATCGAAAAAAGCAATTTTAATTAATTATTTCCTAAAATGGTAATTAAAATTTGGTGTTTTTACCAAATAATGTAAACAATGCGATTTTACGTATGATTCACGTTTCAGCATAATGTGTACGTGATACGAACGTTTCGCTCGAAAACAAGGGTGAACGCTCCTCCAGACGTTAAAATTTTGTTTGATTTTATACCGCGGAAATATAATTTTATAAATTTTGCATCGAAAAAACAATTTTAATTAATTAATTACTAATTAATTCTTTTCAAATAATCTAAAAATGCGATTTTACGTATGATTCACGTTTCAGCATAATATGTACGTGATACGAAAGTTTTACTTGAAAACGTCCTCCATACGTTAAAATTTTCTTTGCTTTTATACCGCGAAAATATAATTTTATAAATTTTACATCGAAAAAACAATTTTAATTAATTATTTCCTAAAATGGTAATTAAAATTTGGCGTTTTTTTTCGAAAAATGTAAAAAATGCGATTTTACGTATGATTCACGTTTCAGCATAATGTGTACGTGATACGAACGTTTTGCTCGAAAACAAGGGTGAATATAATAGCTCCTCCAGACGTTAAAATTTTGTTTGATTTTATACCGCGGAAATATAATTTTATAAATTTTGCATCGAAAAAACAATTTTAATTAATTATTTCCAAAATGGCAATTAAAATTTGACGTTCTTTTCAAATAATCTAAAAATGCGATTTTACGTATGATTCACGTTTCAGCATAATATGTAGGTACGTGATACGAACGTTTTACTTGAAAACGTCCTCCATACGTTAAAATTTTCTTTGCTTTTATACCGCGAAAATATAATTTTATAAATTTTACATCGAAAAAACAATTTTAATTGATTATTTCCTAAAATGGTAATTAAAATTTGGCGTTTTTTTCGAATAATGTAAAAAATGCGATTTTACGTATGATTCACGTTTCAGCATAATGTGTACGTGATACGAACGTTTTGCTTGAAAACAAGTGTGAATATAATACGAGGCCTGGTGCATGACCGAGGAGAGAAGGATCGGGGAGCAACGGAGCTCAGAGTTCGTGAGTAAAATAGACGTTCACACGTCGTTCCTTGATTCTGGTTATTATACCGTTTATAATCCGCTCGCGGCAGTTTGCATCGGTGCCATAAATGGCACACGTATACATTCCCGTCGTGTTAACCCTACTTAACCTTCGTCAACCTTTATCTCGATGCTCCTTCGAAACTGTTGGACACGCTGCCAACGATCGCACGCCACCGTGATTTTATGATCATCATTATAAGAAACAATCGAGCAACGTGCATGCATTAATTTTCTTAACGTAACAGAAACAAAAAAAACCAAAACGTTGAAACAAAAAAAAAATACAAAATCGAATTTTTTGTTTTTCGACGAAAAGAAGAAAAATATTCTCGTGAATAAAATACCATGAAATATCGTTTATATCGTGAAAAATAATTGTACCCAAAAGAGCACGATCCATCTGGTAAACGCGATAAGAATCGAAACGATTATCTCGTTTCAAAGAATTTTCTAGATATTTATGATCGATTCGCCTATAATCAGTTATTTTCCCAAATAATATAATGCTTTATTATATTTGTTATTAAACGAATCGCCCAACTCGTACGTCGAATAATTCCTCTTGTCGAAAATTTATGTCCCCGAACATTCAACCCGTCCATCTGTTTCACTCTCTCTCTCTCTCTCTCTCCCTCTTAATTAGTTCAAATAGAAAAAAGCACGATTGGCCCCGAGGGCTCTACGCGGATTATCGAATACGTCGTGTTGCTCCTCTTATCGTTTACACGCGCCATTACACGCGTATGCGCGTATAGAGCTTAACGTATTATCGACTCGACTTGTTATTTTACAAATTCCATCGGTCTCTCGTCCTATCCTCGACGCGTATCTGGTACCTTGAAATCGATCACCTCTTTTATCAAACGATGTGATAATATACACATACGCCGTATCGTAACGAGATTAGCATTAGGCAACGGGCTCTCTCCCGAGTGTGTAAATACACAGGAATTCAATATCGTAGCTTCCGTACATTGTCACCGGTTCAGTCACTTTGAATCGAAGCGTCGTACGGTAGTGCTCCCCAAGAATTATCGAGACTCGATCGATGTCTATTGACACGACACGAAAACCATTTACATATTATACACGGTTCTCTCCCATTTTCCATTATACCTCGTACATTCATATTTATATTATTTCGACTTCATGTTTTTTTTTTTTTATATTTTATCATTTTCAATCTATCACGAGACTACTTTATAACGTACGTAAAATTAAACGATTAAATATGAAATTATCGGGAAATATCGAAATTTATATGATTTCCTCGTACTTTATCCATTTTTTTTTACCTCCTACATTCATATTTATATTATTTCGACTTCATGTTTTTTTTTTAAATATTTTATCATTTTCAATCTATCACGAGACTACTTTATAACGTACGTAAAATTAAACGATTAAATATAAAATTATCAGGAAATATCGAAATTTATGTGATTTCCTCGTACTTTATCCATTCTTTTTTACCTCCTACATTTATATTTATATAATGTCGAATTCATGTTTTTTTTAAATATTCTATCATTTTCAATCTATCACGAGACTACTTTATAACGTACGTAAAATTAAACGATTAAATATAAAATTATCAGGAAATGTCGAAATTTATATGATTTCCTCGTACTTTATCCATTTTTTTACCTCCTACATTTATATTTATAAAATGTCGAATTCATGTTTTTTTTTAAATATTCTATCATTTTCAATCTATCACGAGACTACTTTATAACGTATATAAAATTAAACGATTAAATGTCAAATTATCAGAAAATATCGAAATTTATATGATTTCTTTCTACTTTACTCATTTTGTTTACCCGCGACAATTACGGAATTTCGAGGTCATTTTATTTTAGCGCAGTCCGACGTAATTTTCAAGCAATAATTTATTATTCTCGTCGAGCTAATGTATATCTGTATAGGTGTTAAATATTAGCAGCACGAGTTTCGTATCTCTCTACGTACTATGACGACAACGACAACGACAACGACGACGACGACGACGACGACGATGTTAATACAAGCGAGCGCACCCGCGAAGGCAACCACCTGTGCGCATAGCTAATACCATATAATAAGGACTCATGCATATGAATTTAGAGTATGGGCCAGCCTACCCGCTTATCGCTTCGAATCTATCGGACCACAAAAATATAGGTATACGTAAATATATATATATATACATATATATATATATATATATATATATATATATATATATATATATACACAAATGCATCAGAGCTGAGAAGAACACGATAACCCTTTGGATACGCATAATAATGATTCACCGGGCCTTCTCTCTCTCTCTCTCTCTCTCTCTCTCTCTCTTTTTCTCGACCACGTCATGCTTTCCATCACGAACGACATTGCCATGGTCCTATCGTTGTAAGAAAAATAAAATAAAACGAAAAAAGAAAGAATAAAAATAAAATGGTGAGAAAACCGGATATCGTGTTTTGTGTCGTATCATCCGGGAGTTACAAGATGTTTGCGTGAATATATATGTATAAACCGTTCCTCTCAATATCTCCATTATGCACATCCGCTCTTGATGGAATCAAGATCTGAATGGTGAGAAGAGCTTTCCGGATAACCGTGAATGCTTTACAGCTAAACGTTTAAAACTCCCTCCCTCCCTCCCACCCTTCTCCCCTTCTCAACGACCCCGGGTAAATATATTTTATGCGCCACATGTACCGTGTGGCAATAACGGATCGATTATGCGCGGAACTCGATTATTATTAGCCGTTTCACATAGACATGTGACAGACATCCGGAGTTGGTTTCTCTCTCTCTCTCTCTTTCTCTCTCGCTCGCCGGCAAAAATGTAATTTTCTACACATACTATATACACGTACGATAAAGTATAGTTGAATTTGCCACATTTACAGTTGCCCTTTGTCCCGGTGGTATAATCGAAAACGGCAAGAACCACGATTAACCCGCAATTCCAGGGAATTTGTTGAGGCTATCGCGTACCGATATAATTGCCGTACGAACAAAAGACTCATCGAGGTAGAGAGACTTACGTGCTATATATACGTAGCGGTCTTTTTCTCAAGCTCGCAGGAGCGAACGAGACAAAGATGAACGATACGAGAGTGTACCTAACCGTCAATTACCTCGAAAGTCCATCACTCGTATCCGCATGAAGCCTTTATATATATATATATATATATATATTCATATACGAGCTTATATAGCGAAACAAAATTGGCAGTGTCTCTTTCATCGGGACTAAGGTTGCTCGTACTACACATATCGAAACAAAACCGACGAGTCGGACAATAAATTCGTGTTCTTGTCCCGGCAACTTTTTAATTCTTTGACTTCTCTCTCTCTCTCTCTCTCTCTCTCGGACTCTTTTCTTCCCTACCAACGTTCCATCGAGACACAAACACATTGTGACGGACAGATGCGCTCCCGTTCTTCACCCACGATATATCCGTCGCGCGTTTCTCTTCCTGTGTGCCCTTTTTTTTCGCATCCTCGTAATGCCACGGTGTACTCTGTTTAAATTATAAAATCGTAATTTATGACATTTTATCGAGGGTTCGTGGCTTGGAGGAAGGGAGAACACGAATTATGGTTACACGAGGGAAAATAACGTTCTGTCGAATATTATATTTTAAATATACATTTCATTGTTTTGTATTAATTATTTTAATTAGCTCGTTGCATTAATTATTTGTTATGTATTTTATGTTTAATAACGAACGAACGAAAGCGAGAAATCGTACGAAGGAAGATTGAAATTTGGCTAGTTTGTGAACTTTTTTAACAAACGAGGTCGAAATACATATTCGCGTTATTTATATGTAATCTACGTATCGTCGCTCGTACATTCGTACCCTTATCGATAAGAATCAACCCCTGCGTCAACTCTCGGTTTCCCCTCGTGGTGGATCATCCGCGATGTCGCTCTCTCCCTCGTTTAATAACGAATGGATTTAGCGAGAGGGAGAGAGAGAGAGACAGCGAATTAAAGTGAAGAGGGAAAAAGGAAGGGTTGGAGGATACGGCCTGGTGTAAGGCCCACGGCGTGCAACACTCGAACAAGACGAAGTAGAAGAAGAAGAAGAAGAAGAAGAAGAAGAAGAAGAAGAAGAAGAATACTCGTCGAGTTATAAACGCGAACACCTGTGCCAACTGGGGCGCATCCGAGTTGTGCCCGGGCTAAGAGAAAGAGAGCCACCAGACGTGGATATCAACCTCGTGTGTGTACGTATTTATGTATGTATGGAAGAACGAACGGGTGGACAAAACAGGTGGGCAAAACTCTCGAGAGCCAGGCGCGAGCCGGGATTCTCTCTCTGCTCTCGCGATCGCCCGGTGGCCGTTTCTCTCCGCTTTACTTTGACTTTAATTCATGAGAGGGCCAGCCAAAGAGTCGCGGAGGGCTCGCGACGCGCGCCTTCCCCAACCCCTGTGTTGTCCCACATTTTATATACATGGATATATATATATATATATATATATATACATGTAGAGAGAGAGAGAGAGAGAGAGAGAGAGAGAGAGAGAGATCGTAGCACGTGCGTCGTGTATACACGTATATACGCATTGTTCTTCGGGCGATCGCTGATAAATAGACTCTCGTGCCAAAAAACGAACGAAAAAAGTATGTTGGGTCGATGCGCCGCTCGTTTCGAGACTGACGAGACTCTTTTTCGTTACGGGGCTCGACGTTACGAGCATAATTAGCGACGGGAGTCGTCCCTTTTCGTTTTATAGGAACGATCTTTCTACAAGACGATTCAAATCGAGATTATCGATTGATTTTTCCATAATAATAATAATGATAATAATAATGATAATTTATTAAAATTATTCTCTCACGAATTATTCGTCAATTCTGAGAATAGGAAAATTATATAGTTAGATCGTCGTCACGATTTCCTAGATCGAAAGCTGCGGTCGAAGTTCCGAAAAAGTAGCCGAAAATATAAACCACCACTTAGGTTTAACACGCGGGGATGATTCTCGTTAACAATCTCATAGTCGTGATCTTTTACGGAGTCGGATCGATATCTTCTCGTCTATTATAACGTCGCGCGTAATATAAAAGTGCCGGGCCTATACACACGATCTATTAGATTCGTGAAGAAAGATAAACTCGTTCCGCCTATAATATGATCGAGTGGAACGTGTGTGCGAGCCGAACGAACTTCTGTTGGCGATGGAAAGTCGATAAGCTCGCCTTTCTTCTCTCTCTCTCTCTCTCTCTCTCGCTCTCTGTTGTATTTATCGTCCTCTTAACTCTCCTTACACCGATCCCTGATCATCCGTTTCCGGCCTCGAGGCCAAAAGCACGGAGAAGAAAAAAAGGGCGACGACGACGGCGAGACGAAGGGGTAAGAGCGAAATACCACCGACCCTTTCTTAACCGTTTCCATACAATATTTACTCCAAAATGTCACAGAAAAACCAAACAAATTTTGTTTTCCCATATCTCGAACCATTTTCGAACTTCGCGAAAATTACTTTTACCCTCGAACTTCAAATTTTTTGTTTTTTCGTAAAATAAAAATAGTAGAAAGAAATAAACTGAAAGACACGAATTTCACGTTATTACGTAAGAAAACGTATTCCACGCTCAATAACATGTGATTATAATTCAATTAATTTTTACATATATATATATATTACGTATATATGTATATATAGGACACGCATGGAAATACCTGCGGTCCGTCATCGCCTAAACGTCGAAACCGCAGCCAGATGTTAGCTCCTTGGCGCGGTCGTACATTAAGTCTGGCCTCCTCCTCTCCGTGACCAGCTGCTCGACTCCTCCGCGCTATACCTCGCGCATCATCCAACTCTTTCCTTTACTCCCCCACCCTCTCTCTCCCTCTCTCTCTTTCTTTCTTTCTTTCTTCCTCACTCCCTCCTTTTTTTTCTTATAATTCTTTTCTCAATTCTCTTTTGTTTCCCCCTTCTGAAATCCCCCATCTTCCTCTCCACCCTCGTCGTTCAACCACCTACCCCCTCCCCACCTCGATAATAATACACTCACCTTACGTCCGAGAGCGCTAAATTTATCAATGGATCTTCGTATAATAAGCTAATCGGATGTATTATATCGCCCCGTTCCTCTCCGTGGCGCTTCTTATTCTCGCAACAAGTATTCTCGCTATACGTGTATGAAGAAACGCCACAGTATTTCCCATTTTGGCAAATACGTTTTCTTTTTTTTCTCCACGCGGGTTTACACACACATAGCTATATGGCCATTCGATGAAATTGACTGTTTTACATCCCGTGAGTTTCCTGGGTAGGAGAACGCGATTGAAGGTTCAGCTTCAACGTACGTCCCGGATCGTTTAAAAATGTCGGTGCGTTTATGTAAAAATCGAGGGGGGAAGGTTCTTTTTTCTTTTTCTTTTCTTTTCTTTTTTTTTTTTTGTTATTTCCATGAGCAAATGAGGAAAGCGTTTATGCACGGTAGTGGAGGTATATAACTAACGACGAAAGACAGAGCTGAGAGAGGGAGAGAAAAGGAGGGAGGGGCTCGAAGAGAGAAAAAAAGGGAATAACGAAGAGTATAGCTAGAATAGGTCTATGTGCAAAGACAATGAGAGGAAGTCAAGGTCCAACGAGCTCGGCTTCCTTTTCCTCGATTCGAGAGACACGCTCGTAAGTCGAGTCGTGTAGCATAGGAAGAAAGAGAGAGAGAGAGAGAAAGAGAGAGAGTCGATGGGCGGCGCGCGAGCTCGCGGTGCGATCGAGATATCGCGCGATATCGCGCATCGCGGATTGCGTTATATGGCGCATGTATATAAATCTAAAACCTCCTACCGTTATATCCGTAACGGATAAGCTCGATCTTCGGACTGCTACCGGGGTTGGCATATTCAACGCGTCAACCTGTCGTCGTCGTCGTCGTCGTCGTCGTCGTCGTTGGTCTCTAATAAGTTTATTTTTTATTCAACGACAATTTCAACGAATATTATAAATGAAAAAGATTCAATTTTCTTGACTAAACGATAATACTCGTTTGATAGATAGGTATTTTTTAAATTTGATTAACTTGGATTATAATTAATCAATGATTTATTCGATTCGAATATTTTATTGGGAAAAAAGAGTAATTTGGTACGAGAAAATTCGAGTGTCGCTTTCTCATGCCGCCCGAACTCTATAAATATTATTAATAAATATAGATATACGCGAATACGCGATGGAGTATAATTCGAATGTCTCCTACGCCACCCGATACCGACTATAATCATACACGGCATTGGAACGAACTACCTTCCTCGTTCTCTCTCTCGATACAATTGATGTATAATATCGAGCGTGAATAATAAACTTTAGAATTTCTGCAAATATACGCTAAGGAAATGGTACGTATTACGTACTTTAATGTACACAGACGACGTTAAACTCGATCATGTATAATGGATAATGATCAATCGTCAGAATTACATAGACTTTTGTATCAATCGGGCTTCAATTTTTTCGATAGGAGCTTATTTTCTCGAGTGTCGCGCACGAGGGATAAATATTTCCTACGATAGAACAATTATTTCATCGGTATCACGGTCTAATAAAATCGAGATGGGTATATACCGATTGTCTAATCTACTATGTCTATATATATAGCGAGAGGAAGAGAGAGAGAGAGAGAGAGGAAGAGAGCAAGAGAGAGAGAATTTTAATGGAGAATATGCAGATCGTGATAGCGTTGGTCGAGCCACAAGGGGTTCTACAACCTTTCGCATCGGCGATGCTTCTAATGACACAGGTAGTACGTATACGAGATCGTAATTAGCATCGTATGATCCCAGTGAGAAAATCTCGTCGATGTGCCATAAGAGCCGTGTTAGTGGGGAGGGGGGGGTGACTCTCGTCTCACGGATGTGATGAACTCACGTTCATCGAGCCAAATCGACGAACGGCGCCAAAAGAGAACAAAATCACTCGACTGTTATCTCGTTTTACTCATTAACGATTAATACTCCGACGGAAATCAAGAACAAACAAAACCAACGATACGTCGCGTCGTCTCGCTCTCCGTACCCTTCGTCGTAATATTCGAATAGAGCTAATCTGACGAAATATAGAAAATTGAATAAAATAAAACAAAAAAGAAGAAACTTTTTTCGCCTCTCGTCGAAATACGTTTAAGACGATACGCATACACACGAAACTTACCGTAATTCGTAACTTCCTGTCGTCCGGCTGTTTGTCTCCTTGTGTTACTTACGTGCTTATTGCCACTGACTCACACCGCAGCAGCAGCAGAAGCAGCAGAAGCAGCAGAAGCAATAGCAGCAGTCCGTCAGCCAGTCAGCCAGTCAGTCAGTCAGTTCTCTCGCGAGTGTATATTTTTCATTTCTTTTTTTCTTTTCGTTTTCTTTTTTTCGTTTTATTCTTTTTTTTTCTTCCTGAATGGGCACACATCCTACCGGATCTTGGCAACAATGAGGAACAAAGTGAAAACACATACGCGCAAAGGTAGAAATCGAATGAGCCAAAAAGCGTGGTGTTCACGTGGTTCGAGTGGTTTCACCGTTTATATTAAGCGATACGTTCGTATCCGCGCACACAGACACGCTCGTTTAGCCTATGAAATATGCATAAGTCTCGTGATATCTATAGCTACAGGACGCGTTTTGGCCAAAAGAGTCGCGGGGAGCGCTGGGCGTTTCGTGGGCGAGGCCCTCCCGCGGTCAATTCCACTTTGGTGGTATCGTCGACTATGTATTATATATATATTTATGTATCTATATATATATGTGTGTATATATATATATATATATATATATATATATATATATATATATATATATGTAGAGAAAGAGAGAGAGAGAGAGAGAGAGAGAGATACGTCCGTGCCAAGAACCGTCATCATCGTCGGCGCATTATCGATCTTCTCGTCTCTCTCACGGTTTCTCCTCGCCGGTTAAACTTTGCTCTCCCGCGCCCCCCCCCCACTCCCTCGGGGATGAAAATACCATACTCTCGGTACGTAAAATCCACGATGCATAAGTAGCATCCATTCTCTCATCGTTTCAAATATTTTCCACCATCTAAATAGTTCGCTTCGTTTGCTTTTTGTTTTTCCTTTTTTTTTTGTTTTTATTGATTTTTTCACGTTCCATAATTAACGACCTCTCGTTATTATTATTATGCGCTTTCTCGACGGAAACATAGTTCACCGTCGTGATAACGATTATATATACACAAGTACTTTTTGCGCAAGACACAATAATCACTCGTTTCACGGATCTTTTCGCCATTTTGAGGAAATTGAGGAAAACCGCGGTAACGCTTAGTACGAATAAAAATAAAGTTTACGATAAAGAGTAAGAGAGAGAGAGAGAGAGAGAAAAAGGTATCGAACGAAAAAATGAAATAGAGAAGGAATTGCACACACGCAGAGACAGAAAGAGAGAGAGAGAGAAAGAGAGAGAAACGTACGTACGAACGAATTGAAAGAAGTTATGAAAATAAGGCGAAGCCGGAAAGGGGCGTATGGATGTATGCGCATGCGACGATCGACACGCAACGCGGACGCTCTAATTTTAGATCTTGTCACTCTGACGCCAGCTGGTATACCGGCCCTCCCCGTCCATTACACACGTTTACACGCATACGACAAAACCAGAAAATACACACACACACACATATATATATATATATATATATATGAAGGATTTCCTTCGAGTCGTGGCACTCTTTTCCTGCCGGACATTGACGGAGCCAAGATGAGCCGAAGGTTGCGAGCAAGAGCGAGCGTGACTCTTGGTGTTCGCGTTACCGAGCACGGATGCTGCGCCTTCTAGGCAGGTACATCGTATATCTCCGACTTATACATAAAACATTCGTCCGGGATGCATTTTACGTCGTGCACAACGCCACGTATCGATGTTTAACCCACCCGAGGCATCCCGTACTTATATTACGATACGCGAAACTCGCGTATATACTTATCCGATTATTATTACGCACGCACGATTAAAATATACGCTCTTTATATATATATATATATATATATATATTTATTCATTTTTCACATATATATATATATATATATATATATATATATATTTATTCATTTTTCACATATATATATATATATATATATATATATATATATATATATATATGTAATGTAGAATAAGTATTATTAGTACCTACGTGGGGGTTGAGAAAAGACGAGAAGTAGCCGATTATCGTCGTCCATCGATAGCCAAGGTGAGATATACCCGAGGCCTTTAATCAGGCTCCGACCTTCGGGTTCGTATCGATGGATGACGATTTTCTTCCTTACGCTTTTCTCTCTCACCCTCTCATTCTCTTTCTTCATATATCCTCCGGAATCGCGTCGAGATTCGACACGCAAGACGAGAGGATGTCGCTCGCTATACCATCGAGTAGGTACGTGTTCTCGAGCTTTCTTGGTAATCCTACGGTTTTTTTGTTTTGTTTCTTTTTATTATTATTTACATTAAATCAAGAAAATTCTTGGCTGTGAATTCGTTTCTAAAAATTTTGTTGTAATTTTGAAAAAAAAAACAAAAACAAATATATATATATATATATATATATATATATATGTGTGTGTGTGTGTATATAGTTATATATAGAGATCGGTATATGTTTTATAAGCGGGCAAATAGTTTCGCGCATTTATGTATTTAAGTACACGCGGACATCTAATGGAGGAGGGCAAAATATATATTGGCGAGGGAAGTTTCGATCGCGCACGAGAGAGAGTTGCGAAGCAGCGAGTATTCGCTCTCGCTCGCTGGACATCCACCATTCGATCCAACACGCAACGTTATGCCCCTATAATACCTAGCAACCTTTACCTATAATCTGCGGGTCGTGTACGGGACGAGAAGGGTCTGCCATAGTGTCCACCTAAGGGACAAAGAACAACTTTTCAAGTATCAGGGATGGAAGCTCGGAAAATTCAAGATATAACTCTTCTCTCTCTCTCTCTCTCATTCTCTCATTCTCTGTTATTAACTGTAATTTCTTCGCAACGTATTTCTCGTATTTGAAGTACAAATTATCGTCATTATTATTTCGAAGGCGAACATACTTGGTTGTTCGATTCTCGATACACGCGAGAGAATCGATAAAATTACTTTTTTTTCTGCGTACTTCGCGTTATTTTATAATCTCGATGGACGATCGATTCTTTCGAAAGCCCGAGACCCTCTTCGCGTCTCCTACGTCGTATTTTTCTCCACCACTAAAAATTGATAAAAATCACAAAACAAATTATATATTTGTCGATACCGTCGATAATAACGTCTCGTCTCTCGTGTTCTCGATAAATACAATAAATAACAAAAAAAGAAAGAAAAAAGAAAGAAAAAAAAAAAAAGAAAACTTTCCCAAACGTCTCGACATCCGTTCGTTCGAATCGAACCACGCCGCTCTCCGGCTCTCGTCTCTGTGTGTGTGTCTCCGTGTGTCTGACGAAAGAAACGGTTTTCTCCGTTACTTCAACAACGCTACGAGAGTAATTGTTTCATCGGGCCCCGATTCGCCTTTTGCGAGGCCCAGTCCGTTCATCGGCTCTCGCGAAATCCGGACAAAAGAGAGGAGAGTCAAGCTGTGCCCGGACCACGCGCCTGTAAGAGTTAATATCCACTCTTTCTCTATATATAATATACGCACGTAGAAATATATATATATATATATAGGAATACGAATGTTCCCGATTTCACATTATGCAAGAAAGTTGGCTGCTCTCCGGCACAGTTATTGGTATTTATGTTTTACCGGCATATAAACATACACACACATCGTTATATATATATATATATTGAAAGAGAGAGAGAGAGAGAGGGAGAAGAAGAGAGAGAGAGAGAGAGAGAGAGAAAGAGAGAGAGAGAGAGATCAGTACGCGACGCCCGACTTCCGGTACCTGCAGCTTGAGCCGCTGGGCGGCTGCGCGAATCACGGTCGCAACAAAACAGCCGCTTTTTCGCTGTCGTCCCATCGCTGCCCGGCGGTGTGAAATCGAAGGTGCACCGTGAACGGGACACGTGTGCGATCGCTCTGGCTTTGCGCTAATTACGATCGTCCCCCCCCCCCCCGTCCTCTTCATCCTCTTTCCTCATTTCTTACAGGTGACGTCGCGAAGCAAACGAGACCGAATACGTCGAAGGAAAAGTTCGCCATCTGGTCATCATTTTTATGTTAATGTCTCGAAACTTTGCTCTCGTTATTACATTTTTTGTTTTCGTATAGATTGTTTTTCTTTTCTTTTTTTTTTCTCGAGCACGTCTTCTCGATGCAACAGCGTCGTGCGTACGACCGAGAGCCAGATTGAATAACTGGTTCTTCGATCGCAATGCTTTATTTAATAAGCGTGCAAAGGAAAGTAAGACAAGGCCGGTGCACCGGATGGGCCATGATTTTTTGTATTTTTTTTTTGTTTTTTTTTTGTTTTCATCAAGCGAGCACACGCGAAAAAATATCTGTCCTCTTACGCTGACTCTCTCTCTCTCTCTCTCTCTCTCTCTCTCTTTTTCTTTGGAACGTTCGACCTGGCTCGCAATTTCGCACTGATTACGTTAACGTAATTGGATATTTAAGAGATTGCAGGAGGGCATTATTGATTATCAGTTATAACTCTCTCGTTACCGCGTATGACGAGTTACTCATATGCAGATGTTCGCCATATAACGTTTATTGCGATAAGTATACGTATCATGCCGAATATCGATGTCGTAACACATGGAATTAATTAAATATCGATTGAGAAATTGATCGAGAATTTAATTAACGAAGGCTTCTTTTCCATATTTTTTTAAAGAAAATTACATCGACGTATTAATTATCGTACAATTTTATTTCTATCCATTTTTATACATTTTCCTGAACTAAATAGAATTCGATAGAATTTAAAATATCGTATAACTTTCGACTTTTGATATTCGACGAAATAACCCGAAAAGACAAAAATTCTTGAATAAAACAAAAATAACACGTCTCTCCATCGATCATAATTTTCTCGAAAATTTTCAAATACGAGCCTGCCTCACCCTCGTCTTCGCTCCGTTACAATCGTGACACGGAGATACGGCAGCTTCGCAAGGGTTTCTACCTGTTCGCTGGCACGAGACCCGCGAACAAACTCTCGTAATTCTAGTTCTGTCACGTTCGAGGCGTCTTCGAGAAGATTCTCGAGGGTGCGCATCTCTCTCTCTTCTTCGATCGAAGAAAATAATTTACCGTCCCGTTGTCTCGAAAAGTCTCTCGGTAAGCGCGCATCTGCGTTAAAAACGAGGACGAAACAAAGAAGATGGCGGAAAAGAAGAGCGAGGAAAAAGAAGAAAAAACGAAAAAACGAAAGAAAAAAAAAACAAGGACGAGAATCAAGTTCGAGAAAGGGGTGGAATGAGAAAGAAGGCATATCGAGAGAAGAAAGAATAAGTGTGTAGCATAGAGTAAAGATAGGATCGAACGGAACGCCGCGGTAGCCACCGGCTGGACGAGATAAAATCGTCGTAACTGGTGCACGAGTCCTTTCTCAAAGGGTCAGCGTAGGAACACTCTCGTATAACTTATGCGCGATCGCACGCATACGCGCATGCGCATGATTTTTCTGAGCTCCCTTTTTTCGAGGGAGTCCCCTCGCGCCGTTTCTCGTGCGGCTTTTTCAGCCACCTTGCGGCGATATACCGCGACCGCACTCTACACACGTACGTTCTCCCTTTCTTAAACTTTTTTACTTCTCGCCGCCTTACAACAATATCGCCATCTGTACCTCATTAGGTTAAGCGGTACAAAACAGACCGTGGTATCTCTCACCTCGTCCGAAAGAAGACGGTGGTGAAGAGAAACGAAAGAGGGAAAGAGGCAAGCCGCCGCGTGCGCTCGAACGAAAATTCCGAAACGAAATTTGCTTTTATTCATTGTGCGTGCGCGCTTCGCTTCGTGGCTCCTCACGCGAGAGATACAATTTTTCCGCCTCGATGATTTTTTGCCGAGCATTCGTATCGTGTATATTTGCACGAAGCTTGATTCGCATGAAACAGTTTATCGGGACTCGGGGAGTTTTTGTTCAAGGGTCGTAAAAATGGCGAATCCTCGAGATTCGACGAGATGGAAAAAAATATAATAATAGATTTGATTAGCTGATCGAAGTTGCTTAGGCTTGTTTAAAGAATATTCTATATTCGCAGGTTCGATACACGTCGAATAACGGAAATACGGTGGCAAAGGGTCGGACGTTCGTCGGTAAACGAAGCTGAGATCGGTAGAATCCTCGATCTCGGCGCGATATATCGTTTCTTGGACGTATTACATTAATATCGTTAAATTTCACCTATGCACATCTTTTCACGCGTACCACGTGCCAAAGGTCGGCGCCGCGCCCCCTTGCGGCATAACTCGGGGAAACGCAAACTGTTCAACTCTGCCATTACCTACTCGGAACGTTTATGTTGGTACGAATATATATCTCCCGTGCGGCGGGAAAATATTAATGACCGGGAGTTTAATGCGCGTTGTAACTCACGCTGTATATAATGACATAAGTATCTCCGTAAACTACACGAGAGCAATACCGCTGGACCCGAATGCTATACGAGTTTCAATGATACGTGCAGCGCAATTACCGATGACTTCATCTTCTTCCAGGGTACTAACATGCGAGAAATTCAACCGCTGTGTATTTCATTTCGTACGACCTTAAGGTTCGTACGGAAACTCGTTGGGTTTTTCTAACGATAAGTATGGTGAAGCTCGAAGCTCGAAGCTCGATTGATTTATTTTCGGGGTTTATTGTAAGGGACTGAAAAAAGTTTCTGACGCTCGTTTCTTTTACTTTCTTTGGTTTTTATCTTATATCGATGATGGAAAAATAGGAAGATGCTTAAAGCTCGACTGATTTATTGTCGTGCTTTATTTTACGGGACTGAAAAAAGTTCATTTCGCTCGTTTCTTTCGTGATAAGAGAACTTGACCCGTTTTTATTTTATATCAATGATTGAATAATAAGAGGATGCTTAAAGCTCGACTGATTTATTTTCGTGCTTTATTTTACGGGACTGAAAAAAGTTCATTTCGATCGCTTCTTTCGCAATAAGAGAACTTGACCCGTTTTTATTTTATATCAATGATTGAATAATAAGAGGATGCTTAAAGCTCGACTGATTTATTTTCGTGCTTTATCCTACGGGCCTGAAAAAAAGTTCATTTCGGTCGCTTCTTTCGCAATAAGAGAACTTGACCCGTTTTTATTTTATATCAATGATTGAATAATAAGAGGATGATTAAAGCTCGACTGATTTATTTTCGTGCTTTATCCTACGGGCCTGAAAAAAAAGTTCATTTCGGTCGCTTCTTTCGCAATAAAAGAACTTGACCCCTTTTTATCTTATATCGATGATTGAATAACAGGAAGATGCTTAAAGCTCGACTGATTCCGACTGATTCCTTTTATATCAATGATTGAATAATAAGAGAATGTTTAAAGCTCGACTCATTTATTTTTGTGCTTTATCCTACAAGCCTGAAAAAAAGTTCAGTTCGGTCATTTCTTTTACGTCAAGAGAACTTGCCCGTTTATATATATATATATATCAATGATTGAATCACAGAATGACGTATGTACGCATAAATACGTAACTCGCGGAGAATAGATAATGGATTTTCAACATAATACGGTTTCCACCGTTACGAAGTAAAGCTCTTTAAAACAGATAATAAAACGCGCCCGCGCGATCTTACCTATATATAGCGATGACGTCGTACTCTTTCGTATACATTTCTACAAAATATTCGCGAATATATAAAAACGTTTCTCAAACTCTCCCACACCATACGCGACAATACATCTCGTCGTAACTATTCGTTGTCAAGGCAAAAACAAAATATTCTTATTACCAACAAAACTCCATTTTGCTCTCATCCTTATTATACAAATATCGAGCAAAAAACAATATTCTCATCTATATTTACAACATCAAAAATATTCCTATATAAACCTCAAGATTTTTCAATGAAATATAAATAATTGAAAGAGCAGAGAAAACGAGGTTCGATCTGCGATTGCTATGCCGCCAGAAGTATACGGTACATCGCGAGTAGTACGACTAACACGCGTGTTTATTATCCAACTATATACCTACCTGTATATGTGTCTGTATAGCATGTACAGGTAGCAAACGTAAACCTAAACTATAAATGCATCGACTAACTACACGTGCTCCCGAGTAACGTGCCAGTACTTGGACTCTTATACGTATTATTATATACGTACCTACTATATAGGCGCGTCTAGGTACACCGCACTCGATCGCTATAGGCTCACTCGAGGTAGATCTAAAGTATGATAATGCTTCACGCTCCGCCCGTATACTCTGGTTCAACTTTTATATACGTATATATATATATATATAGAGAGAGAGAGAGAGAGAGAGAGAGAGAGAGGGTAGCGGTAAGGTTGTTGGTATATTACAATGCTCTTTTCTCCTTATACGCTTCTCGCGCCCGGTTCAAGCGGTTATCAATATTCATTATGCTGCGGGAGTCCATGAGAGAGTCCCGCACCACCGCCGTCGCCACCACCGCCACCGCCACCACCACCGCCAGCGTCTCGTTCAACGTATACCTACACCCGAGGCCGCTTGAAAAACTCCTCGCGTTCGAAACCTCTCTTCGTTGGCTCGCACGAACGAATTTTATGCTCCTCTCTCGCTCTTTACTCTCCGTGTAGTGTGTATGTATGCCCATTTACCAGACGTTTTTTCCAAGAAACCTCGAAGAACGATGTAATAAGAGCACTGCAACGTCACTGATTGTGAGAAAGAGAAAGAGAGAAAGAGAGAAAGAGAGAGAGAGGGAAAGATTGACGAGTGTTAAAAAAATTGAACGCTCGTACCCTCTTCCCGGTAGGTGAATGAAATAGATAAGAGGTCTATTTGGCTCGACTCTCGCCATTTGTTCCAGGCCTAAACACAATAGTGATCTCTGTGCCAACAAAAGAAACCGCGGACTACGTTAGATCGTTACGCCGACGTTACGACGAAGCTAATTTACCAATATTCGTATACTCGAAAGAAAACATTTCTTCGCGTGCTTCGATTATTTTCCTCTATTTACATATTGGATTATATAGACGAGTCGAGTAAGAAATTAATTGACACGATCGCTTGGATTAATTTTCAAGCGAACGAGGCGACGCGATCTTGCGCGTTTCGCGCCCGACAACTCCTTCGTTCTCCAAATATCGTCGATGATGACACGCGCATTTTTAATTTTTCTTCGATGCTTATTATATAATCGCGAGGAACGAGTCTAAACGAGGTGAAAAATTTAAGTTATTTACGGATGAAATCAACCTTGTATCACTCTCTGAATAAACATGAAATATATACGCACGATCTTTCCTATTAATCGATAATATCGCTGTTTTTCAAATTCTAAAGGAATTTTCCCAATATATAATCGTTATCATCGACGCTTTGGTTACCTCGTCGATATTCCAACGCTCGAACAATGACGCTCTCGATACACGTGTCGTTGTGATTAACTCGCGAATGATATTCCCGATCGAATTTATCAGACTCTCGATCAACAGCGGTGCCAAGACCGGTGAATCAATATTTTTCCATCTCGCCACGCGTCGTGTTTTATCATAAGACACGAGAATAGGGGGGAAGAATCGTTTCTAATTTTTCCACAATTAGACACGCTCGCTCCTCCAATGCCGACTCTCAGCTATAATTACACCGTACACAAGGTAGCAGTTGGCACTCGTTCCTCCCACTCTTCTCTTAAAACTTTTGTTTTTCATTTTTATTTTACAAATTTCTATCCTGCTTTATCGTTCGTTCATCAAATGATTATATTGTTAAAAGCACACACACACATATATATACATATAATACATGGATGTACGTAGCGTGAGTGAACTGGCGTTGGTGGCTCGTCGTTGAGCCGGCTAATTATAAATTCGTCAGTCGTTTCCTTCTGAGAAAGACAGACTGCTCGAGGATGTGCTCTTTGACTTCGATCGATGCTCCCGGCCAACTTGACACATACGGACATACGTTAAACATAAATGGGCCTCGAGTGTCGCGTGGTAGGTTGGTACACCACCGTCTTGTCTCGAGCCTTCTCGTACGATTCGCTCGTACATGACTCCCGGAAGTCTCCTGTTCAACGAGCAGAAACTCGCGGGGACTCGAAGCCATCGCATCCACACAAACATCTCTCACACCCATTATATTATCGCCTATATACGCGATTCTACGGATATATTCTACGGTTCACTCGTTTATACGTCCTTTATATATATATATATATATATATATATATATAGACATATTTATAAATACGAGTACGACCATTCCATTGTTTTCTCAATAGGCGCGAACTTTCCGTTTGGTACACACGGTGCACACTTTGAGAGTTCCCGGATACCATCTAGTAGATATCCGTGTACACGTAGACGGGCGCTTTCCTACGATTCATAAGCGTTCATCTTTCTTCTCTTTCTTCTCTTTCTTTTGTTTCCTTTTTGTATTTTCTCTCTCTCTCTCTCTCTCTCTCTCTTTCGCTCCGATCTTCGACGACTTCCGTTCGACTTTGCCACGGAGGACTCGCTCTCTAAACACCGAATGTATTAATTCGAAATTTCGCCACCATTTTGTGTAGAGATTCTTCGTTTTTAATCTCGAGACTGTTTTTCATTTTCTTGTTTTTTTCTTTTTTTTTCTGTTCTGTTTTTTCTTTATCCTCGACTTCCGGTTCACTTTCGCATATTCGATCTCTCTTGAATTCGAGGATACGCGCATTTCCCTGCCCAAGCTCGAAATTTATACCTAATTTTTTGTTTTTTTTTTTTTTTCGAACGGACGAATATATTCTTCGTTCGAAATAAATATTTTGCGTTGTTTCTTTTCGTTTGTTTTTTTTTTTTTTCATCGTATCGAAATATTACACGAGATCTCGTTTTCTTTTCTTTTTTTCTCGTCAATATTACGGTCGGATTTTTAATATACCCGTATACAGTTTTTTTTTGTTGTTTTTTTTTCTTGTTTTTTCTTGTTTTTTTTTTCTATCGGCCTCAAACGCCGGTGCTACCGTCGTTCGATTGTCCGACCGATAAAAGAATTGGAGTACCACGACACGCATTAAATGTAAATATTTCATTGACGCTGCACGAAGACAGTCTGGAACTACTGATTGTTTGACGGGGAGGGTGGGGTAGGAGACACGTAGAATGTAAAACGTGTGTGCCTCTACGCACGGTAGTCGTTTCGACTCAACAGCAGTCCGCCCCCACCCCCACCTTCCCCCCGTGTCCACAATCGAGTCAAGAGACACGTGAAATATATATTACAGCTGAGTCTATAGTGAACAAACAAAACGAATAAAGAGAGAGAGAGAGAGAGAGAAAGAAGAAAAAAAAAATGAAGAAACATAAAAAAGTATCTCTGTCCGCATGGCAGACCTGCTGAACACGTCGCCTCTTTACGCTAATGTGTGTTAATACCGCGAAGACACGGACTGAAACATTTTTCTTTTTCTTTTTCTTTTTCTGTCTTTCTTTCTTTCTTTTTTTTTTTTGTTCTTTATCGTTTTTCTCTGTTTTTTTTTCACCTCAACGACAACTCGAAGCCTAATGTATTTAAAACGAGGATGCGCTTAGAACATTATTACGAGCTTCGTTCTCTCGTACTGTCTAAAATACTGACTCGTTAATTCTTCACGAGAGCGAGCAACACGGGACAAGTCCGAGTTTCTCGGTGACCGTCGGAAATCGTTCACGGGACCACGTTCCGCCCCGGCATTGTACCGTGTATATACGGGCAACGGGCAGTGGCACGCATACCCTGTCGTGACAATGACGAGCGACGGTTATCGTTACAATGAGAGAAAAGAGGAGGCGTCTCATTGTCAGGCAAATTAGAGAGTCCGCTCTCAGGTAACCGAGCGCTATCTCTCGAATATACCAACATCGAACCGACGAATTGCTCGTTTCTCTCTCCATCTCTCCCCGTGCCTGGCCACATCCGTCGCTTTTCAAGTAGCACCCAGCCCGATGGAACGACCAAAGAGAAAATAAACAAAAAAATAAATAAATAAAGAAAATATTAATAAGAGGAGAAGGAGAAGGAGGAGAAGGAGGAGAAGGAGGAGGAAGATGAAGACAAAAAACGAATATACACGCCACGCAAATTAATGTCGCGTTAACGCAGCGAAGACCTTTCACCGGTTCGAATGCAATGTCGAGAAAGAAAAAGAGAGATTATACGTGCTCTCTCTCTCTCTCTTTCTTTCTTTCTTTCTTTCTCTCGCTCTCTCTCTCTCGGTGTCTCTTCATCCCTTCTTAAACTTTGTATACTTATAGATATCGAGTCCTGTCATATTCGAGTCTTGATCTATAGCCTCTCGCGCCTATCCAAGATCCCAAAATGCCATTGTTCATGGGTTTGTCGAAGAGCTTCCACAATGTAATAATGCTCGTCCCGACTCCGTCGCGTTGTCTCGAGCACACGCTACACACTGTGTGTATAGCCTCGTAAGAAAGAGAGATACTGTACAAGAAAAGGATGAAATTTTTCTTTTTCTTCTTTTTCTTCTTCTTCTTCTTCTTCTTCTTCTTCTTCTTTTTCTCGTCTCGCACGCGTTTCGTGTTTGCACGAAGGTTTTCGGGATAATTTATGGGAACTTGAAGAAAGAGGGAAGGCTTCTTTCGGGGACGATATTTTCTCACGAATTATTATACCGAAGAATCGAGGTATCGAACGAAATGATGACTTCGAGCTCCTTAACTCTGTCAGCGATTATGATATATACGAGGCGCGCACGAACCCACACAAGGACGCGTTTATATGTATACGAGCTAAATCACGTGGCATTGAAAAGTTATTCGACCATCATCTCGGAAGTTTTTTTTTTTTTCATATTCGATTACGTTGTGGTGACAAATTTTTTAAACTGGTTTCAGAGAACTGCCTAATGTTTTTTTGTTTTTGAAAATATAGCGCGAGTTTGTTCGTTAATTGTAAATGACAAAAATATTTGACCTTCAGCGTACAGTTGTTGACCTTCGTTCACCCCTGTTGGCTATTTTTTACGCGTAAGACGAGAAAACGATTTGAATCACAATGTTCTTTTTTTTTAAATATGAGAATTGCGACCTATCGATAGTATCGATTCTTCGTCTTTCGATATTTGACTCTCGTCCTATAATCGGATCTCGAATATTCACGTTGTGAAAAATATTTTGTCCTTATCGAAGATGCGATTTAAATTACTCGTCGAATACGAGAGTCGAGTTATTTCGTGAGCATCAAATTTATTATGCTCACGAATTTTATGATGATTTATGATAAAGTTCTATCGAGAACTCGACATATATTCTCGAAAATTCTTAAAAACAAGTGAAATTTTTGAATCGTCAATTTGCCGCTCATTCCATGAACATATTTCTCGTTAATACACATCCGATCATAAATTGCGGGCCATTAATTATAAATTAATTAATGTTTTTTTTAATACGACTGTACAACCAGACGAAATCGAATCAGAAATCAAATGTAATTAATCCGTATATCCGATTCGTTTCAACGCCAAAAAGACGTGTGATCCTTTGGTTAAATTAATCTAATACAACGTTGAAGAAATTGATTGCGCCGTTTAAATATTCATGGAGACGGAAAATACGATGTCTGACTTGTAATCTCATGAAAAACTGCGCCTAAGGCTCGATTACTTCGCTGGAATTACAATTCATTGCAACGTCAACAATCTATTAAATTTCGAAGAATTAAGGCATCAATGACGCCATCTCTCGGAATTCGTGCTAAGAATCCGCGAGATGTCAGGCTCTAGCTCGATACACTAGCGCCATCTGTATGTTGAGCGTCGTACGAGGCGCGTTTTTTTTCATTACCGACTTGCCACAACTTCACCGTATGTTCGCACGGTTCGCACTACTTGTTGTCTAGATTGAGTGACAAAATATGAACCGGATACCGGATTATTGTGATTGTGGCCACGTTTCCCGTTATCATTAATATCTTACTGATAATACTGGGCAAACAACCGGTGAACTTTGGGCGTAGTATTGCTTACGTGCATTTTTCACTTCACGATCATTCATTACAGTAAGCAGGATGGCAGCTCAAGTAAGTACGAACATCTATTAAAAATAACAATACAAAAAGAAATTCATTATTTTCGTTTGTATGTTTGCAATCGAACGTCCGTGTTCTTATTTCAGACTTACGAATTCGACGTCGCAATGACCTGCGAAGGATGCTCGGGAGCCGTTGAGAGAGTTCTCGGAAAAAAAAGTGGTGAGTCATTAGAGTTAATTTCATTGGAATTGTGACGAATGTCTGATTGTGAGATTATTCTGATTCATTGCTTGTATCCTCTACATTCCAAATCTGTATAGAACACGGGTTAATGTTTCAGGCATCGACAACCTTAAAATCGATCTTCCAGCAAAGAAAGTTTTCGTGACTTCGTCGCTGAGCTCGGAAGAGATACTTGGCTACATCAAGAAAACTGGCAAGGCAGCGACCTTCGTTGGAGTCCAGAGTTGATTTTCTATGCCGCGTTATGCCAACGAGCAGCTTCACAATTATTCACATTCGAATATTTTTTGTTGTACATTTGCTATTTCTTTTACGATTGCCAAGCATTTGCATGCCGGTTTGATAAATCTTTATAAGCATTGAACCATTGGAAGTATTTACCTTATTTTCTCCCGACGCGCTACCTACAAATATCGTATATACATTGATAATCGATTTAGAAAATTACTAAAACCATTTAATTTGCATCAATGAATAAATATAATAACTTATATAGGTAAGAAAAAAATTGGTAAATTGATTGTCTGCCGGATAGTAACATAAATGGGATATAAGACAGAGAGTGGTAAAAAAATAGCCTATCCTTGTAGATACGTGTCATACTCATCGACCTTTGATGTGCCAACGTGCTTCATTTTTTTTTTTTTTTTTTTACTTTTATGAAATCGTACCGAGCAATGAACGACGACAGGACTAGTTTGCTTAAGTACTTTCAGAGAAGGCATTCTTAGCGTCTGATATTCGTCGACCGATTTCATAAAGGCCTCTCATTTATTTTCTTTTTTCATTTCTTGAGCTCGTCCTCGATGTTGGCGAGCCTTTGTTCCAAAAGGACTATTGTGTTTTGTAACAAGTCGACCTGTTCGGTGAGGGCCTCGACGGACATGTTGCTTATCGGATTATCCTGCGATATCGAAATTGCCGCGATGTGACCTTTCTCCTGTGACCTTGAGTTTCTAAGGTTTATCACCTCGACCTGACAGTGCTCGCCCGGAATTCTCCCTATCGATTCCGAACGAAACTTCCCTTCGGCTAAATTATCCTCCTTATCGATATCCTCCGGAAATTCGACCAGACACTAAGATTGAATCGAAAATTGATCACCGCTCTTGGAGATGCACCTTCGATAGCCATTGAAGAGGAGGAGAGGTCATTCAGGACGACGAATTTACCTCGGCTTCCTCGGCAATCAGAGCCTCCTTCTCGTCGTCCTCGGACCCACTCTTGATCTCGGCTGTTATGTCGATTTTCGCAAAATCGTCTTCCAGTTTCAATTTCGATGCTGGCGTGTAGAGCTTTTTTGGATATTTTCGAGAGATTTCGTCACGATCGAAATTCGACTTCCAAACGAGCAATTGACGATCAGCTCCACCCGATGCGAAAAAATCACCCTGTGACGAAAATGTGACGGTCGTCACTGCGCCGCAGTGACCTTTGAGAGTGTAGATCGGACGACCTTCGAGCAAATCAAGAACCTGCAACGATAGAATTCATTCGATAAGTTTGTTTTTAAGTAATCATTGAATCTTCCACTTTTTAGAATCGGACCTTCATAGAGGAATCTTCAGACGCCGTTAGCATAAAATTTCCGTTTGGATGAAACGTTGCTTTATTCACCGTCCCATTATGAACGGCGTAATGCTGATGAAGAGAACCTGTTCTCAGCTCGTAAACTTTAACGCAACCACCGATATTTGCAGAACCTATCGCTACTCCGCTCGGGTGAAATTCGACGTCGACCGCAGCATCTAAACAACATTTTTTACCCAAATTGTTAAAAAATATTTTGGGAAAATAGAGAATTATACAATGTTCAGAAAAGTATCTAGAGTACATACGTGCGCAAAAACTGAAGTTTTTTACCTTTGAGTTCATTGAACGTTTTGATACATTTTCCACTAGAGACTTCCCAGAGTCTTATCGTCTTATCGTCCGCACAGGACACGATTAATCGACCATCCGGCGAAAACCGTGCTCGGCGAACCCAATTTGTATGGCCTACGAAAGAAGAGAGGAATCTTCTTCTGCAAACCATCCATAACTTGACACTTTTATCGTCGGATGATGTTATCAACTAAAGAAAATATGTTTTTTATTACGAATAATCTTTGAATAATGTGGATGCGATAGTTTTTTTAAATGAATTTTTATTACTCTTTCACCGTCTGGACTAAATTGAACGGATCTCACTGCTCCTGTGTGCGCTCTAAAGTCGATCGATTCTCCTTTAATTTTAGGAACCCAAATTCGCACGGATCTGTCTTTGGATGCACTAGCGATAACTTCGCCGGACGGGGCATAATCGACGTCAAGAACGGCGTCCTTATGAGCAAAAAAACGATAGGCTCGCACGGAATCGGCGATATTGAATACCATCAAAGTACGATCCAAACTGCTGGTAGCTACTTGTCCGGTGTCCGGATGAAAACGCGCCCCCGTTATACTATCTTTGTGTCCCTTGAGATGTTTTTCGACGCTGGGGTCGCACGCACTTTCAAGCATTTTCGTTCCACAATTTATTTAAAGATACACGAAAGAGTATCGAAACTTTGTATTAAACAACCATCCGGTCGCAGACACATTCACGTTCGCAAACAAACGCTATTCGGTTCACATTCAGAACGGTCGTTCGAGATACACTTCTGTCAGGACGAGACCGTAACGACTTTACGAGGAAACGTTCGTTTCGACAGTTGTATGTTTTCAAACCGCGCATTCTCGACATAGCTAGTCAAACGAGACGAGTTTTATCGTGATTCCTTTATTATATTCGTATTCACAGCTGTAAAAACGGATATGTTGCAGCAGCTTCCGACTTTATTTTGACGACTAGCGACATCTCTTGGTGCTCCGCTACATTATTCCGCTAGAGCTTAGGTTCTCGACCGACAGAGTGCGCTGCGAAATCTTGAAAACATCGTTCGAAAGCGGGAAATACAAAAAATGATTCGAATTCTTACGGATAGTCAAATGTACGTTGGCACACAGGGATGAAAAGCGAAACTACGAATAGCACTAGATATTGTTCAGAAATATCACGTAATCATGGACCATTCGTCGAATTAACATCGGCGTCAACAAAGAATTCAATGACATTAGTTATCATCTCACATGAACGCCAGGTAAATATTTGGATAATAAAACATTTAATCGAATTAGTCCATATATAGATTTTAGTCTATTAAAATTAAGTACATTATTTTATTATATAAGGTTCAAAGGTTCGACGTTTTCTATACACGGTTCGAATTGAATCTTTTTTTTTCTTCTTCATTCATCAATTTTGTTTTCTTCACGCAAGGTAAGATCCACGTTAAAGAGATTTGGCGTACGGCGACTTACAAGGCAAAAAGAACAAAACTCGAGTGTCATGCGCAAACGACGCTCACTCGAAAAACTCCGCTCGTCGATGCATAAATATTCGAGACATTAGTTTCAAAACTTTATTCACTAAACGTAACAGTAGAATTGATCCTAATATATCATTATCGAAAGCACACTAGATCTACCACGACCTTCTTCCTCATCGTCGATAGTTCTTTTGTTACTTTTATCGCGCTCACGATTAAATCAAAATTCACAGAAACTTTTATCGAGGCTTACGATCAAACTGCTTTTATATCATTGTCGCGAAAATTATAATAAAGAAACGTTTGTGTGTGTTTGTCGTTGAAGCGTTTCCGTTACATATATAAATAATATATCTTTCTTAGATCTTTCTTTCTCTCTCTCACACACTCCCTCTCTCTTTCCACCGAGAATTATAGAATCGTGACGCAAGAAATAAAAGGATCAAGTACTATGCTCTCTTTTTCCCGTTTCGAGTGCAATGAGCGCACTCGACTATTACATATCTCGTTCTACAATCTACGATTCGAAAGAATAAACGTCACATGTTTTTTTTCTTTTTTTTTTCACTCAATGTACAATTTTGATATATAGAAAGTCTTGGTAAAACATAAAATCAATTTGAGAGCTTCGCTTTTCAGCGTCGATAACATCGAATCGTATAAACATAGAAACAAGCCAACCAAGGGTGAACGAGCTTCGGGGTCGCAATAAGTTAGAAGCACCCAAGGGCATTCGAGGGCACCGCGTACATGGGAGTATTAAGGAAGGGAGAGCCGGGATGAATAAATAATTTGTTTCTTCCACTTGCAAATAATCAAACGTTGATTCAAACGACTTTCATGGACACTAGGCAACTACGATTTCGCACATACATACTAATCCTTGAAAATTAGTATATCATTGATTTCATAAAATTCTTCGTACCCCATCGATCATCTAAAAATTCACAGTTCGTATAATGATCCTCGTCGTTCGCTTCTTCATCCTACCCACCGTTCCTCCTCCACGCATCAGCGTCCTCCTCTTAAAAACATCATCCTCAGTCCGTTATTATCATTTTCGTTTTTTTTTTGTTTTTTGTTTTTTGTTTTTTTGTTTTCTTTTCGTTCCAACGGTAAACCGGTTATAGATGTTGCCATTGGGTGGACATGTGATTGCTGGATGCCTCGATAGCTCGCGCGATAGCCTCGTGAAGTCCGTGCCCGAGCCACATTTGATTGAGCTGCTTGTACTTTTCGGTGCACAATTTTAGTGGATTACCCCGTCTCAGGCCTTGATCCGTCTCACCGTATTCATCGAGATAGGGTGGACATACGAAGGAGCCCCTGTTTGGACTACGAAGAAACAGGATCTCGCATTCTCGTACGCGAAGAAATACACCGACTCCTGTGCCACATTTGCTCGCGTGATAGGTACAAGCACCGACCATCGTGTCTTTGAGCTCCGTCTGACAACAATAGCTCTGCGAGCACAGCATCTCGCCGCATACGAGACACATGGTTGGATTTCGAGAATCCTCGCGATCGCTGTTTGGACACGTGAACAACGAAACGGTATTAATTAGCTCGCTGTAATCTTCCGGTAGTGGAACGAGTCTGTTTACTCTGAGCGGTTCTTTGACGCTCGTTGGCAATCTCGTGTCAGGATGGGACATCCATCCTCTGGCTAGCTCGCGGACAATCTCCGAGTCCAAGAGCTCGTTACAGCCGGTCGGTAGGCCAAGATACGTGCATATGTTTTCGTACGTATCGCCACCTTTGTTGGTGAGCTCCACCGGTGCTGGTACGTCGGTGACATAATGAAAATAGAGAGCGCAACAGCGTAAGAACGGCATAGACGCGTCCTTGATTCTTCGCCAAATTTCACCGACCGTAAGTCCACCGGTTTTAAGACCCATCTCGTTCATTAGCGGGACGATAGACTCGCATCCTTCGTTTCTCTCGCTCTCGTCCTGACAATCTACGTCCATAGCTTCGTTCTCGGCAAAGTCGCTCGTTGCTAGAATTTTCGCGATTAGCATGAGGAAAACGAGCCTTAGCATGTAACCCTCGCGCGTACTTCCGGTCATTATCGACGTCGGTTCGTCTTTGCTGGTGTTTAATAGACTCGGCAAGCTTATCATCAGTGGTACGAGAATTCCGAAAGGATCCCACTCGAGGAAGGATTCCTCGTTCGGTGTGACGACCAGCATCGACAATAGAGATATTGCCACATCTCCAAGCGCTGTCGCAAAGGTCTCGTTGTTGTTGGGCCACGTTGATCCTAGTACAGCCGATATTCTCGCCAGGCACTCGAGACTATCGCGTTGTCTCGAAGACAGAGCACCTAGCAAAGGCTTGTCCGTATCACGAAGCAAAAATTCTATAGCGTGAACCGTGTAAGCCGTTGATTTCCAGGCCAACACGGGCACTCGAAAATCTTCCTCCTCGCGCGGACCTAACCTCGCTATTCCAAGATCAATCGCGTATGTCGCACGTGCGAATAGATGTATCATCGATGCGAGCTGCTCCGACAATTCAGAGTCGTGACTTCGATACATCGATTCTAGCCTCGTACCGACAGTTTCCGACAATTTAGCGTGTATCATCTTTATCGGACACATCATTCTCTTTCTCTCCTGTACCTCGTCATTGGATGTTCCCTCGTCCAATCCTTTGGAATTCCGAGATTTCGCCTCCTCGCAGTAACGACAAACTTCCTCATCGTGATTGTATCTGGTATTTTCGATAGTCTCGTCGTACTGTCCGTGTCCCGACGCGAATTCGACGACTATTCTCATGGCTTTGAGCCAAACCTCGAATTCGACAACAGCGCCATCGTTCTCCGTTGGTCTTATCGTTCCAAGCGCTGGCAATAACGGAAGTACCGTGTTGCTTAGACACTCGCAGAGTGGACAGAGATACTCTTGTTTCTCAAGATCGAAACTCGCTGGTTGCCGCAGCCTGTACGGCCTTCGGGTTTCTTTAGTCTGTACGTTGTCGAAATATTTTTGCCAACAATCAGCGTGCATTACATGACCGCAAGTGCTAGTGTGAGGCGACGCGCCCAATTCCGCATCGAGGTAGATCGGACTCGGTATTTCGAGATGCCGTCGAGCTTGACAGAGTACGGTCGATTGTTGAACGAAACCAGCGAGTACCATAGCTTTTTCCGAGGCCGTAACCATCTGATCCTCCTGACAAAGTATGCAGGTGTAAGTTTTTTCCTCGGCCATTCTCGCTGTCTGTCGAGGACCGACGGCAATCGGTGCTTCCTCTGTGCATTCTGTGAGATCCATCGAGGAGCCTCGATCGTTAGTCTTGCTTGAATCCAGAGCAGCGTCTTCGAAGAGCTTCGCGTTCTTCTTCATGAAGTGTTTCTGCATAGCTGCCATTTGTGCCATCACCTTCGCTCTCTTTTGCGCGGCCATTTTCGTTCGCCACTCTTTGCTCGTTTTCACAGGATCTCCGTCAGCCGCGACCTCGGACTGCGGGTTCGAGGGTGCTGCTGTAGCTGTCGCAGCAGCTGAAGAGGGCGATTCTTCGCCAACGACCGTCGATCCAGCGACTTGACGATATTTTC
This sequence comes from Netelia virgata, assembly GCA_951802705.1. Classification (NCBI taxonomy): domain Eukaryota; kingdom Metazoa; phylum Arthropoda; class Insecta; order Hymenoptera; family Ichneumonidae; genus Netelia; species Netelia virgata. The sequence goes on along the minus strand of OX637867.1, from coordinate 35,462,410 downwards.
CGAAAATCCATGTCAACAAATCCTTGTGAGCGTCTATGCGAGGACTGCTCGATAGATCTTCCAACAGTTTGTAGATCTTCCACTTTTGAGCTCTCTCGGTGAATATGAAAAATGGATAATTACCCGATTCTTCTTCCTGAAGAGCGTAACCGATTAGGTGAAGAATCTTGTGTACCTGAGGCTCGGAGAATGTTCTCGCACGTAGATTCAAAGCTCGCTCGAGCACCGTTTGCATTATGTGAAGCATTACGTCGCACTGTAAAAGATTCGCAACGAAATTGAATGTCTCTGTGAGCTTTGGTAATTTTGGGGGTGGACAACATTCCAATTCTCCCATTGCCTTGCGACGTTTCCTTTGTGCCTCCTCGGATCTGCTCAATTCTTCCTTCGTATAATGATAGAAGAATACATTATACTCGGCGTACAGGTGAGGTTTTAGCTCGTAAACGCCCTTTCCAGCGGATGTTTGCGACGGTTTTTTAAATTCCGCAACGTCATCTATGACCCTCTCGAGTCCGGTCTCGTGATGAATTCCGTCTGGCAGAGTCTTGTTGAGCTCCGAGTGGGACAATGGTTTTATGCATAATTGCTGTATTACCTCTTTCTTGAGACGATCGTCGGCGGTCACCTGTCCAACTCCAGGCACGTGTCTCTCCCCAATTACCGTAATCAGCAAACCGAGAAATTCTTCTACAAGATTAATCGTCTGTCTCGTACTGTCCTCCTCCGGGTTTTTCAGCGAGTTTGTCTCGAATTCCGGATCAGCCCAATTTATCAGATTAAATTTATTCAGCACGTGTATGAGAAACTCGTTGCTCTCGATGAGCGAAGCTCCGACTTGAAGTAGTATAATGTCACGATCCAGCATTTCCGTTCGGCATCTCACATTGTGATAGAAGTAGAGCTGATTGAGAAGACTGTAGCCGTTTCTTCGCCACATACCAGCGTGTACTTGAGATATCATCGCTTGAGCTCTGAGCACAGGCTCGATTATTTGCTCGGGGGTAGGCTTGTTGCGCATCGTAAACTCGTTGCTCTGGAAGTGAAGATCGTGTTTCTCCAGATAAAGAAACAAACCTGCGAAAAATCGTGATAATGGAAGATGAATCGATACGGGCTCGGAGGCGACGTCGTACTGAAGGCACGATGCCGAATGATCGGCTATCTCGCGCAATTGTCCAGGACCACTGTCGTTATCAGGTTGTTCCGCGAGTCTCCGAAAAACTAGGCGAAATGCTTTTATCAGAGCTATCCTATCGGAACCGCACCATTCGAGAGCGAGACTTATGACCGGTGATAATTTTATATGAAGATTGAAAGCGCTCTCCCATTCTGGCTCGTACTCCATGTGTTGGCCAACTTGACGTAGGACAGCGTCCATCCATTGCATGCTGCACAATACTTGGAGAAGCAGGGAAATTCCCTGAATAAAACCGCGTCTCAATTGGTCCGTCCACGTGTCTGGTTTCGAAGTTAGCAGATATCTCAGATCGTAGAGAATATATTGAGCCCTCTTGAAAGACGTATTTGGCGTGTTTCTCTCAAATTCCAATTTGCCCATTGCGTTGCATCTTCTCGAGCTTTCCGAAATGAAAGTGTTCAGTAGGATAAAGAGTACGTCGTGATCGGCTATGAGATGATGAGCCAGAGTCGGGACGGTGAAAAGTTGGACGGAAAGCGACGTTATAGAGAACGAGTGGTCATGATCGTCTCGTATAAAATCTTTCATAACAGGTCCGTAGTTGTACGTGAAAACTATGGCGAGTGCTTTCTTGCTCTCGTATTCCATCAACATTCCCGATATGAACAATCTGTGCCAGGCTGTTCTGGCCGATTTCCAGAGTTGCGAGTCGCGCGTCAGAATACCAGCGACGATAGCAACCTCGGCGGCTTTCGTGTTGAGTGCAACGTCGCTGAATATTATTCGAAAACCTTCGCAAAGACTGATAAATTGTTGCAACCAACCGAGCAATTTCATTGCAAATATCTGATGAGCAACAACGTGAGCATGAACGACGAGTACTTTTAGAGGTCGATTGTTATGCCTCGAAGTAAATCTCTCGACATCGGATTTGAGCTCGTTGCAATGCTGGAAATCCGAACATTTGACAACGGCACGACCGTCACGATCGATGTTCGTTACGAATTCTATCGCATCTTTTTGAGAACATTTGATGACTTTGGTCAGGGTATTTATGACCTGCTCGAAGGTGTGGGTCTCGTCGTTGAACAGAACGGTACAGTACGTATCTGTCGTGCCGAGAAGAGAGAGAGGATCTTCGTCGGTTTCTTTGACTTGGAGGTCGGACGGTAAGCTGGGTGAATGCTCGAGAGTCAAAAGTTCGTAGCAGTATTTAAGTACAGCCTCGAAAGTCGCAACCGCCCTCATAGCTATGTCTTCGGGTAATTTTTTATTCGTCGATTCCTTCGACTGACTACCAGCGAGATGTATTTTGCAGAAAGGCTCTTTCTTCCAGGCTTCCGCGTCACCGCAATCGCAACAGCCACCGCCGTTCGAAGTTCCCATCTTGTATTTGTGATTTGGATGAACCGATTCTTTGAAACAATCTACACACAGGACGCACGTGGGATCCATACCGCATTCGCGACAAAAATACGTCGGTTCACCCATTTTGAAGACGCGACCACATACCGACGGTGGATTGTCCATCTGACGCAATTGTTTAAGAACCTCGCGGGGATCGCCGTTACAGATAAATTCCTCGAGTGTGTTATAGAGCATCTTCTGAGCTTCGTACTCGTCGAAGCTCCAGTCTAGACAATTCCCATTTGGTTCAGGACTATAGATCTTTGGTACCCATATTCTCCAGTGTTCTTTGAAATGAGTGGACGTGAGAACGCCTTTGCTCATTTTGTCCATCCAAACGTTGACGCAAGGTTTGCTCGAATTTGGAAAAACCGGAAGAACGGGCGAGAGCTCGACGTCGCCCATATTGCGATGAGGCTCCGTCTGCATGCTCTCGGCACTCATCCCTTCTCTAGCTTAATTCCGATGTCCGAAATCGTTGACACTGCAAAAGAAAATTATATAAATTCCGAGATAAAGGGGAACAAGGAGTGCGAAATAATATTCCCGAGATCAATACGACATATTTTGGAACTTTGTTGTATTCGTGCAGTGTCATGGGTTCCAAAATATAAGATTATTCCCGCGAGAAAGTCAAAAAATTACATTTCACGGGTACTAGGAGTCAATGTATAGCTCTAGCTATGTATATGTTTTACTGTAGGCAATATTTTCATTACGCGCATTATACTCACAACCAATCACAGCTATACCCATAACTAGACACAGTCACTTACACACACTCATGCAGCTTTTCACACAACTGTTCGGCAATGATAATGATGCATTTAGCAGTTATCGTAATAAATGTTTGATATTTTCATCGTATGAAAATGAATCCATTGGCAGGTATGTGATATTCATGTATAGAAATAAATCTGGTATTAAGGGCGTTAGTACAAATACTACCGGAGTGAAAATTAAACGAATTTCAATTATGCGAAGCTTGGGTGTACGAAAAAAAAAAATGATTTTCCGAAGGAACGACGCAAAGACAATAGCAGTGCTTTATTGTTCACCATCTGGTCTCGTGATTCAGAGTCACGAGCTTCAAAACACAGAAGAATCTCGTAAGAAATTGTTTCGAATATGGAGCACACGGAGATTTGCGAGAATGACAATCGTAAAGAGTCACCAACAGTTAAACTGGCCGTAAGACGAATGATACTAGGAGGCCTCGCGCAGCATTTCGTATACTATTTTTAACCTTTTACTTCCGAGGGTGAATACTCACCTCGGTACGACGACGAGGCCAAGGTTAATAAAGGTAACGAGAAATACGTTCTTTGTTCCGCGAAACTTCACGACTTTACGTTCGCCGTATGTCCAAACAGTCATTCGTAATGTTACATTAACGTGGCGAGCTATCTCGCGCACGCTTCAAGTACAGAGCATATTTATTCTTTTCGATCACTGTTGCACGGGATTTGACATTTCGATTTAGTTAAAGGACGTGTAATATTGCACAGCTGCTCGTACGATGCACAAAATGGCTCGCGATACGAAGTACTGATAATGTATGTTCACGGGTTCTCTGCAGATGGCTCTCATTGCGTTCGTTGCTTTTTTTCTCAAAAAAAGTTATACAGTCCTTCGGCGTGGGAGTTTAAAATATTTTCTCCACGTTTCACATTAATTACTCATTATTGATATTTTGTGATCATTTTATCAATTGATAATAACCGTGAACAACTTTTCATACGATATGAAGTATCGTACAAGAGGATAATATTTCGTTTTCTTAATTTTCATACGAATGATCCAGTTTATCGACACTTGGATTATATGTACCAGCGAGTACATTTAACTTTTCTAAAAATATGTTTCAAACAACACGAATCATAGAAATATGCTTATAATGTAAAGCGAGTAAATGCCAGTAATCAAATTGTATACAAGCAATAATCAATAATAACAAAGGTCTGTTGTCGGTAAACAAAGTTTTAGTGATATAAATCTACGAGTAAAAAAAACAGATGGAAAATTTTCGTTCAGGTCGGCTCGACAGATGGCAGAAGTGACCTGAATCTCTATCTCGATGAAACACGTCGCGACATCATCCGTCTGTTTAATCGATGACCCGTAATCTACTTTAACCTGTACACCATATAACGGAGTAAACATAACCTAATTTATTTTAGAATAAACACTTTATTCGGCTCGGCGGACGTTCGGTCTTAAAACGTTTTTTTATTTTTGCATCACGCAGCTATTAAAAATTATACTTACGATTCTATCCTTGAAAATAAAATAAAAATGTTCAAGAAGTAAGTATTAGGGACGTACTTATTCGAGCTCACCCTCTATAATTTCGTAGTCAATAACCTAACACTTATATTATTTTGCAACTACTCCCAATACAGATTCGATGAAAAAGACAGTGTCTCGGGTGTACAGCAACTTAAATCATCAGTCCAGAAGGGAATTAGGTCCAAACTCTTGGAGCTTTATCCTTTCCTGGAGAGTCACGTGGATCAAATCATTCCAAAAAAGGATTCTTTTCGTATCGTGAGATGGTGAGTTTTTTTTTTTTTACACAAATACAGAAAAATCAATTTATTCTCCCTGTCATTTCTAATTTTTATGTCACAGCCATGACCACATAGAAATCATGGTGAATGCAGCAGGAGAATTACTCTTCTTCCGTCAACGCGAAGGACCTTGGATGCCTACGTTACGCCTTCTGCACAAATGTAGAAAAATCATTTCTTTCCTCCATTACTTTTCTAGAATTATTCTGTTCCTTTAACAATCCACAGGAACGTGCTAAGATTCGTCAATTTGCAGATCCATTTTTCTTGCCGCTCGAACAAGTTGATAAAGGAGCAATCAGATTTGTCCTCAGTGGCGCAAACATCATGTGTCCCGGTCTAACATCGAAAGGGGCAAAAATGACGCCTGTGCCCAAAAGCACTGTTGTTGTATCCTTTGACCGAACAAAAATTTACTACGCTCATCATTCTAATTCTCAAATTCTTGTAAAACACAAAACAAAGCCTTAACTCTGATAAACAGGCTGTAATGGCGGAAGGAAAGCAGCATGCTCTAGCAGTTGGAGTAACAACGTTATCCACAGAAGACATGTGAGTTTTATTATATATATTCTACGTAATATATCGATTTTACCCTGTCCATCGTTCGTATGGCGACTATATTATACACATCGCTCGATTTTCAGTGCTAAAGTAAACAAGGGAGTAGGTGTGGAGAACTGCCATTATCTCAACGACGGCCTGTGGCAAATGAAAGCAGTCAAGTGAACGAGAACTTGTGGTTTTCGTACTCATTCATATTCACGAGAATTCGATTGTCTTCGAAGCTATTATGATTTTATACCACTCGCACTCGGTTTATCGATGTAATTACGAAAACAAAAACAAAAAAACACCTCATCCTGTTACAGTCCAATCTGCTATTACTTATTCTAATACCATCAACACTCCATAGTGTTTACTGAGATTATTATTATTATTAAGTCGATAAAGATTAAATGCATAAATATGATCGGAGGAAAGAGTCTGAAAATAGAAGAATAAAAACGATCCGCGAATATCGCATTGCGAAGCAACGGATAGTTTGGTCACGACGAATCGTTAAGAATCTCCTACGCAGCCTGCGTATTTAGTTAAGATTGATCAGCCACTAGCCAGACGCGGATTTGCCATCGGTTGGTCCATCGCCTTGATTCTCCGTTTGTCCTGTACGTTCGTTCTCGTGCACAGGCGTCGGTGGATAAGCTGGATTACCACCCTCGGGATTGCCGGCGGGTCCGGTATTCGGCCCGGTGTTTCCACCCGGGCCACTCTCTCCAGCAGCGTGGGGTGACTGTGGATGATAATGCGGACTGTGAGGACTGTGCGGACCATGAGGATGTGGCCTTCCCATTGAATGTGGCGAAAACTGGGCGTACGGCTGATGATAATATGGATGCGAGTACTGCGGATAGGGTTGATGATAAGGCTGTTGTTGGCCGTATCCGTAAGACGGATGCGGAGGTCTGGGTGGTAGTGGTACATTCTGTGCCTGTGGTTGTCCACCGGTAGGCTGATACTGTTGTCCATAACTCTGTCCTGGTGGTATCATCGGCGGTGGTCCATGAGGATTGCCCGGTCCACCCTGAGGTGGCATAACTTGACTGCCAGGATTTCCTTGATGTGGCGGCATAGAGTGATTCGGTATCATGCCCGTTTGTTGATGAGGATTGTGTTGCATGGATGGTACGGGTGACGAGGCTGGAGGGGTTGGAGGAGCATTCGATGTAACAGGAGCTGATGTTACAGGATGAGGCTGCTGCTGTTGAGACGACTGTTGATGTTGCGAAGGTTGCTGCTGCTGCTGCTGCTGTTGTTGTTGTTGTTGTTGATGCTGTTGGTGTTGTGCCTGTTGAGCAGCTTGCTGTTGGGCCTGTTGAGCTTGTGCCTGAGCATGTTGTTGAGCCTGCTGATGTTGTTGCTGCTGTTGTTGAATATGCTGGGGAGTTTGCTGATGCTGCTGGCCGTGCTGGGGTCCGTGCTGTTGATGTTGTTGAGCGGTTGACTGCTGCTGAACGTGCGAATGTTGTTGAGCCTGAGAATGTTGCTGAGAGTGTGGAGGACCCTGCTGGGAGTGTTGCTGAACCTGATGCGGATGTTGCGAATGTTGGGGACCTTGTTGAGGATGAGGTCCTTGTTGAGGATGTTGCGGGCCTTGTTGAGGATGTTGCGGGCCTTGTTGAGGATGAGGTCCTTGTTGCGGATGTTGCCCGCCTTGTTGTGAATGTGGTCCTTGTTGAGGATGCTGTGGACTTTGTTGGGGATGAGGTCCTTGCTGAGGATGCGGCAGTGCTTGCTGAGGATGTTGGGGATGTTGAGGCCCTGCCGAAGGATGATGGGAGGATTGAGCGGTATGCTGCGGACTTTGTTGAGGATGCGGCGGGCCTTGTTGCGAATGTTGCGACGGATGAGTATGCTGGGGTCCTTGAGGATGTGCCTGAGGACCTTGTGGATGTTGCTGCGACGATTGCTGTGGATGCGGACCGGATTGTTGCGCATGTTGATTCGATTGTTGCGAATGCGGTCCAGATTGTTGGGGGTGTTGTTGGGATTGTTGAGATTGTTGCGGATGTTGCGGAGATTGTTGCGGTGGACCCTGCGAATGTTGCGGCGGTCCTTGAGAGTGTTGCTGCGGACCTTGCGAGTGTTGGGGCGGTCCTTGTGAATGTTGGGCCGAGCCCTGAGGGTGTGGCGGTGGTCCTTGAGAGTGCTGCGGCGGACCTTGCGAATGCTGGGTCGGCCCTTGCGAATGCTGCGGCGGTCCCTGCGGATGCGGAGGCTGCCCCTGAGAATGTTGTTGCACCAGTGTGTGCTGCTGCTGAGGTCCTGAAGGATGTTGTTGAGGTCCTGAAGGATGTTGCTGAGGCCCTGAAGGATGTTGCTGGGGTCCCGAAGGATGTTGCGGAGGTCCTGTAGCATGTTGCTGGGATCCCGTAGGATGTTGTTGAGGTCCCGTAGGATGTTGTTGCGGTCCCGAAGGGTGTTGTTGAGGTCCAGAAGGATGTTGCTGAGGTCCCGGAGGATGTTGCTGAGGTCCCGGAGGATGTTGCTGAGGTCCCGGAGGATGTTGCTGAGGTCCTGGAGGATGTTGCTGAGGTCCTGGAGGATGTTGCTGCAACACTTGCTGATTCGGTGGTGGATGCTGCTGGGTTTGTTGCGCGTGCATCGGACCTTGTGGATGTTGCTGAGAGGCTTGAGGATGTTGCTGAGCCGATTGAGGATGTTGTTGGGAAGATTGGGAATGTTGTTGCTGAGAAGGTTGAGGATGTTGCTGAGATGGTTGAGGATGTTGCTGAGACGGTGGAGGATGTTGCTGAGACGGTGGAGGATGTTGCTGAGACGGTGGAGGATGTTGCTGAGAGGGTTGGGGATGTTGCTGCGAGGGTTGAGGATGTTGCTGCGAGGGTTGAGGATGTTGCTGAGAGGGTTGAGGATGTTGTTGCGAGGATTGAGGATGTTGCTGAGAGGGTTGAGGATGTGATTGAGAAGATTGAGGATGTTGTTGAGAAGATTGAGAATGTTGTAACGGATGTTGTGGCGGTATTTGGGGTGGTATTTGTTGCACTTGAGGCCCTTGGGAATGCGGCACCGATTGCGATGGCAACGTCTGCGGTTGTTGCTGCTGCTGCTGTTGTTGTTGCGCGACTGGTTGCTGAACAACCTGCGGTTGCACATGTGGTGTAGGTTGAGACTGCTGTGGAACTGGCTGATGATGAATCGGACTCACAGCGCTCGAATACATTGAAGCATTAGCCGTCGGTGCCGCCGGTGTCGTTGGTTGCACAGGAGAATCAGATTTCGCTTCTATATACGGTGGTGATGGACTATCCTTTTTCGAATCAACGGTAACGGCTTTTTCCGGTTCTGGAGTTTTCTTTTCAGGCACATCGTTCTCAACCATCTGAAAATGTAACAGATGACACAACAAATTCCACACACAAGGTCGAAGTATCAATCCAATGAATTCGCTTACGTTGACTTCCGTTGTAGCTTCGTCGTTCAGAGGTGCCGGTGTTGACGTAGGTGTCGTCGTTGGAGTCGTTTCACTCGATATCGGACCGTCCGTGCGATTCTGCTCAGTTCCTTTCAGTCTATCACGACGCAAAAGCTCGTATTGGCGTTCGACCATTTCTTTAAAAGCGTCTTCTCCAACGGCCGGCTTGCAGTGCTGAGTTATCAAGCGATTCAATCAATTCAATCAATTAAAAAATGTGAACTACTAAATCACAATTAAATTGGAAATTATTGGATAAAGTACCTTTTTCAGTTCTTCCTGAAATACTTCGCTAGTCTCGATAAATTTGCGCTTTTTCGCTTCAAATTTTTCCTCGATGTACTGTAATTCAGCCTCCAACTTTTTCTATAATCAAGGAAGAATTTGTGTAATTTTAAAATGCGATACAACAAATTTTCCCTTAATGGTCTGAGCGCAAAAATTAATTAAGAAAATCGTACCTGATGCATAGTAAGAGACTGAACTTGGCGGCGAAGTACTTGCATTCTTTGAGTCGTAACGACCGAACGAACATCAGGTACCACAGTGTCACTAAAAATCTCATTGATCAGACGATGATTTCTGGTGTAACGAGAGTATGCCACGTGTTTCACGGAATATCCATCATCTTGATCTGAAATATTTCTTGTTATTGTAACGGGAAACCAATGAATTTGGAAATATCTTTGTGGACCAAATGAAAATTTACCATCGTCATCCTCCGCCGGAAGTATATCGATTCTTCTATCTTGAGCGGCTTGACTCTTCCCACTGCCTGACGAACGCTCGTGACTCTCACGATCATCGCTACTTTGTTGTGCTACACACAACGCTGTATTAGATACAAGACAATCCGTAAATCATTCGGCGAATCATCATTACCGCCTGCTTCAACGGGTGCGCAATACACAAGTTTTTTCAAGACAGAACGATGCTTCGTCGTAATAAAATACCATATTGATTGAATTACGAAGATTCGAACTTACCGGACTTTCCACGATTCTTCGCAGCGATATAGGCGAGATAGGCGGGTGAGTTGTGATACGTTTTTAAACTTTTTTCATACTCGACCTTAATAAAAAAAAAATTATAATATATCCGAGAAACATAGATCGAGAAATTTTTTTGAAATAATTTTGAAAATTTGTATTTATGATGTACAACCTTTTCTGCTTCGTATTCTTCGATAAACTCTGTTTTTTCCTCTTCTGGTAAATCCCGCCACATTTGACCAATTATCTTGCCAATTTCCCAGAGTTTTAATTCGGGATTTTGTGCCTTGACCTGATCCCACACCTTTCTACTGTATCTCATGTACGGCATCAGAGGTTTTTCAGGGGGTTTCGGAGGCTTTGGTAATCTTGAGTCAGCCTGTAACCGATCGATAGATGAAGACAATGTTTCCAGAATTATTGTACTGAGGAAATAAGCGATTTACTCACTGGTGTATTTTTGCCCACTTTCTGAGGGGTAAAACCTGGATGCCCATGAGGCGTCTGGACGAATGGACTTTGCACATCTTTCTGGAAATTTATAACAAAAGTTTAAATCACATATTGGTTTAAATGCTTTTTACATCTCACAGGTGCATAATTCAACGAACGAATATAGTCGAAAATGGTAAAGGTGATATCAAACGGGTCATTTTTGGTTCGAAATGGAAGATTTTTCACTCGAAATGAATCGTCTGAACACAAAATGCATAAAAACTGACAAATTCATTAATTAACAACCGGCATCATTCACTCATGCTCCAAGTGAACGAAAAATGATACATCTAAACAGAGAATGTTCACTTAGATCCGACCATTTGGTTTCACCACTTTTAGCGGGTGACGCACAATTTCACTCGGAAACGTATTTAAGAACATGAACGAATGAACGTTCATTTCTATTTTATTAGGTCTGGGTTCCGTGAACGTGGAATGAAAGTAAAAAGGAACGTTCACTCGAGTGAACCGGCTGATATCGTCTTAAATGATTACGCAGTGTCTAAGAAAATATATAACTTACAGTAGTATTGGATCCACTGCTGCTACCACCAGCTGCTCTAGCACGTTCTACAAAAACGTGATTGGTATTTAAGGTGTTTACCAAGATATTAAAACCTTTGCTATAATATAATAATCAGATTTTAAACTCACGATTCGTGGACACAGGATTGGAGGTAGCCATTGCTACTTGTTTGTAATTTGATGGAAGTGCCATTGTGATTGCCGGGAGCGATTGCTTATAGCAACTTGAACTATTCACATGAATTTATTAATATATTTGCTGTCCGAAACCAGACATTTTTTACATAGTTGTACGTTTTGCACAGCGTTAATTACGGACGTTGCGGGACGCGTCACGGCGTTAGTCGACTGATTTAACGGTTTAAAAATGGAACGTTGCCGAATAAGGCAAGTTTCGTTAAATGAGATTATCTATAGGCTTAACTCTAACATATCCGAAGCTTCTGAGGATATATTTAATTTAACTTACTTGATTTATACTTAAAACACGCCTAGAACATTAAACCGGGCATCGACAGACAAACTTTCGACAAGCGATGAATAAGATGGCGGCCTAGGGGCAACCCGCAACGATTATAATATTGAACGAGAGTTAGAGCAACTAGAAGAACGTGGTTCATGATAAAGAAGGTAGCTGGCGGTAAGCACAGTTTTACCAGAGATGAGTAGGAAGATAAGCAACGCTGGACAAAAGTTGAAATATATGTAAACGATAGATTGCGGCCAGCTGGGCCAGCTTATGGTAGTACTGTCGGTTATAGAATTACCGTTCAGATTTTAATAAAATTTGGTACAGTACTCAGTAGATTATGATAAGAACAAGAGCCAGTTAAATTTTTAAGAGGCTACAGAGAACCAGAAAAAAGATATTGACATTGACAATTCCATACATTTAACATTGAGTCTTATGTGAAATCACAGTTTTCATTGTATTTTACAAAAAGTACCGTTCAGATTTCAATAAAAAAAAGGGTAGAATAAGAGACAATATTATAAGGAACATTTTAAATCCTTAAAAATACAGGTTGAGAGCCTGTGATCGTCGTAATTAACAAATAAATATCCCAAATGTACTTTTATTTCGTAGTTGCGTGTAGCGTGGCAACGTCGCGAAGAGGTAACAATGCGCGCGAAATTAAAAAATGAATGAAACATGGGAGTATATATTTTATAAAGATTCTTTATTAATTAATCTTTTATTAACAGAGCCATACTTTTTCAACTGAATATAATAATAATTTAGTGGTTATTTTTGTTCTTGATTTTTGAAAAAAACGAAAATTCTTTGCAATATATTTTTATTTTTGGTGACTTTAACACTACCGTTCTCGTCTTTGCCCAAAACTCTCGATAAGCCATTGTACTTATCTTGTTTATATACGTGTACAAGCATTTCGTAAGTCAAATTTGCAGCGACCATTTTTTTTTGTCACTCATTTGCCCTTCCAGTGGTAGATTTTTTCTCTTTTTACGCGTGGTGTCACCTATCAGTCTTAACCTAGCTTTTGCGCACCTCTCGAGTGAAACAGACCAAAACAAACCATCTCTGTCTCTCTCACTCTATCGCGACGTTGCCTATTCCAAATACTACGTAAGTCGAAAATGACTATATACATTTGACTATTGCAGTATCGACGTTACTACCTTAACGTGGGCACGAAAAAGTTCACCCTTTAACCGTTTAGATGTCGCAGAACCAACTCTCGAGGTCCACCAGTTCCAAACGATCGGTCCAATCGGGAACTATAATTACCGACATGTCGTGGTGTCCTATCCAAGTCACGAAGACCATCGAGTCTACCTTCTATACGGAGCTGCATCCCCGCAACCGTAGCTCCCGTTTTACGTCATCGATCGGATATGCGCTTTTAACTTTAAACAAAGTTAAAACTCCCTCGTCTATACCTTCTTCATTGAAACGAGCTAGTCTTTATGGATAATTGTTAACATTTTGTGACAAAGCAAAAAAATAAGCGCTTCAGTGTTAAATTACATATCAGCTAATACTGTGTTTTATCCATATTGTTTAGCCCAAAGGATACTATGAACTAATCTCTACTATAAAAGTAATTTCTGAATCAGAAACAAAAAAACAGTTCGACGAAGATAGCAATTTAGAGTATACAAACAAGGACGTATGTTAATTCTGGTGATTTAGTTAAGAAACCAGAGGTCAAGATTCGAAATGAAATCACTCTTACTTTAATGCACGGTGTCGACTCTATCATTATATAGATAACGAGATCGGTATATATAGTACGTCTTACGGGTTCAATTATAGTCCGTTTACAGTGCCCAAGGTTTTCATTATCGAAGAATCGCAACAATAGTTTACCCGCGCTTATATACACGTCGATCAGAATGATCTAACGAGCTACGCGGTAAGCGTCGAGAAGTTGTCTCTTATTCCCTATGTGGCAGTTGAGAACCCTTGGATCGACTAATCCAACGCACACGCGAAGAGCATTTACGCTCGTTGATCACGTTTGTGTGGTCGCAAGAGAGAGAGTTTAGTGATGTGTCCGTAGTTGGCAAAAGGTGGTTCCGTCGTATGATTGTCGTTTTCACACAAAAAGTATTTTACGTTTTACAGTAGTGTCGACGAGATATTTTTCAACCTCTAAAGGGCAGTACATGCTCCTTGGCCCAAAATCACGAGATTTTCATCCTCGCGTTGTTTAAACGAGTCAGACGTGAGTCTTTTTGACAGATCTCCTCTCGATCTTGACGTCGTGGAATTTTTTTTTTTACCGCGTTACAACAGCCGCTCGAATGACTTCACTTCTCGATTCTTATTGCTCGACTCGCGATATGTCGCACGAGTAAACTCATCGATATACTCACTGTTGCTCGCATTGATTATTTCATAAATTGCGATGTACGCGTTCCGATTGCTTACACGGAATTCTCATCTCAACATATTTCTCACCCACTGTTTATTAGCATACTCGCGTATATAGAACACATGTGACCGACTTATCTCGATCTCTAAAAAGTGTTTATCGTGCTTTTTAGGATTATCAACCGATCAAAATGGTCAAGCTTTATGCCCTCACCGTTCTTTACAAAGGACCGACCTCCGCAACAGCCATAAAAAGTGCTTACGACGTAGAATCGTTTTCCTACTTCCAAAGAAGCAGCGTCAAAGAGTTCATGGCTTTTGTCACTAAAACAATCACAGAAAGAACTCAAATAGCCGCAAGGCAGAGCGTCAAAGAGGGAGGTAATTGAAACTCGCTGTATTCATGTATCGCATCATTTACATAACCGCTATAAAATTACATACCTTCGCGAATGAAATTTTAATTTGCAGAGTACATGTGTCACGTGTACGTGAGAGGCGACAGTCTCGCGGGAGTTCTCATATCGGATCACGAATATCCTAACAGAGTCTCCCATACGCTAATTACCAAAGTATTAGACGAATTCGCGGCTCGACATCCGTCGAACACATGGGCGACGTTGAACGAGTCAACGGCCGATTATCCTCAAATAAATACGTACCTAGCCAAATACCAGAATCCTCAGGAGGCGGATGCACTGACCAAAATGCAAAATGATCTCGACGAGACGAAAATTATACTGGTAAATATATTCGCCGTTCGATACTTCAATTATCCGTTAAAAAATTACATTTACGATTTGAGAACGTATGAATTTCAATGAAAAAAATATATGCCATTTTTTAGCACAGTACGCTCGAGGCTGTGCTTCAAAGAGGCGAAAAGTTGGACGACTTAGTTTCGAAATCCGAGGGTCTTAGCACGCAGTCGAAGGCGTTTTATAAAACGGCAAGGAAAACTAATTCGTGCTGCAGCCTGACTGCTTAATGAACGAGCTGTGCGAGATCGACGTTAAATACGAACGAAAATAATCGTCATTGTCATTCTGCCTGTTCACCATGCCCGTTTGCGATTCCGCAATACCCGAGGATTCGTATCGTCGTTGAATTAATTTTTACATACGTCAGATCGTCAGAAAAAAAAAACCAAACTTGGTCGTTCTCGTCGGTATCGCAGACACGCTTGTCGCGTCCGTGATGAAATAAGCTTTCGTCGATAAATTCAGCCACTCGAGGTTAGCTAATCGCTGTGATACGAGAACGACGCGAATTCTTCGTTTTTTTTTTCTTCGAATTCCAACAATGTTCAATGTGTACATGTTTTCGAAGCGTCGGTCATTTTTGAGTGAACGATCGGGCAACGAAATACGGATACCTCGAGATTTCCTCTTGTCTTCGTTGTTCAATCAATTTCCAAATGAATGTGTCCTTCACATTCCGCTATTTGTCAGAATAACATCACTGCCAAAGAAACGAAGAACGAATGAAACAAGGACAACATATTTTTCATCAAGGCATCGACGAATTTTTTTTTCGAAAAACTCGCATCACTCTCATGACGAATTGGTCAGCATTCCTTCTTATAACGGTCCTAAAATCCACGTCCTCATCGAATGCCGGAGATTTCCTCGTTACTAAAACTTGTTGATGTTACGAATTATTGTGAAGTGACTATAAGAAAAAAAAATGAAAAACGTTTGAAAAACAAAAAAAAACATTTTGTAACGTGCTCGCGGTATTACACATTCCACAAATATGCAAAACTACCCAGTTCCTAGCGAAATCGCTCGAGCATCAGCCCCTGGTGAAAGTCGTATGAGATATACCGGATTTACTACGTTTACGAGTCGCGAAAAATTCGTCGAGGTATTGTCTCATTTTTGGTTTTGTTGCAAAGGTTCTCGCGCAATTTCTTACCATCGCTGGCGTTTATCGATCATGTCCCACGTCCCTAAAAATCTGTTATGCCGTTTTTTGAAAAATATGATACGTCTGCAGAAGTTACAAAAAAAAAAAAACTGTCGAGTTTATAAAATGATGATGTACGTCATTGCATTATAAAAGTACTTAAAAAAAAAACAAACAAAATGAAAAAGAAAATACGAGCGATTTATTGAGTGTTGCAAACAAAGAATTTCTATGTGAATTATGTCGAATTGATGTTCATTATTGTAACCCGAAGAATCTCGCAATTATTAACGTTGAACAATGTTTTTTTTTCAATTTGAAAGAAAGATAAATAATAGAAAAAAAAATGCTGGTACGACTCTCAGCAATATCGGCAAACGACTTCGATACGTGGGTCTTGAACAGTATGTTAAATGTGTATTTAATTCATATATATGTATAAATATCCTGTGCAACAATACCTGAAATACTTGTATCCGTTTATATTATATATTGAAAGAACGAAGAGATGATTCCGTTGTGGTTACTTTTTTTTGGTTTTGGTTTTCTGATACGTCGAAGTCTCCGTCGAAAATTCGTTAACGATGATTTCGTTGCTTTCGCTGTTTTTTTTTTTCAGGGGATTGTTGGATGCCAGAAAATCAGGGAATTGTTTGTTTTCGAGATTGTGATAAATAATTTACAAGTTACTATCATTTAATATACATCGATGCGCGTTGGTACATAGTCGACGGTTCAGTGCCCGTCGAAGAGCTTTTCACTTTATCGAAATTCAACTAGGACGATTCATTTTTTCCGTCTCATATTAATAGATATATTTTATGAGTAATATGAATGACTTACGTCGACTTCGTCGATGGGATCTTAGCTTTATCGCGCGGTTCCCAATCGTCTGTGTGTAGTCTCGACTTGAAGAGAAGCCCACTGTCGTATTTGGGATTGTAACCCGGGACATATTGTTCCGACTCGACCTGAGATGAAAAAAATGCCGCTTTTATAAAAGAATCCTCATGATAATAGAATCGCTAGTGTTCGGTACTTGCTTCCATCATGACTGCTTCGAGAACTTGATCATCATGCGCGCTTCTCAACATTTCCGGGACATCCCAGCGCGTCACATTGATGTGGTGTACTATGTCTAATTTATCGGTGGTGTAGTTGTATCTGTGCATCTTGCCCTCGTCATCGTCGGACCATCTCCAATCGCGAAACTTGTCGTCGTTAGTTTCGGTGTCGAAGTCGAGACGTTCGATATCCTCGACAACTATGTTGTAGTCGCTTTCTTTGTTCCAATCGTAAACCAACATGTGACTGTGTTTGTTCATCTCTCTTAGATAAGGCTTGAAGTTGTTCTCTATATTTAGCAAATATTCGTCGGTGAGGGCTTTGGAATTAACCTCGTACGGAATATTCCGTTTTTTTATGTTGTCCTGGTAAATAAACGCGAAAATACAAAAGCGTCGGATCATATTTTACGGAATACAATTTTACGTAATAAAATTTCGCGAAATAAAATTTTACCTTTATAACCGAGATAGGAGCGTCCAAGTAGATGACCAAATGAGGCCATATTATCTCCTCGAGAGGAACGGTCGTCGCGCTCTTGTAAAATTCCAACACACCCCTTGAAATGTAATCGCACTTGCGCATTGCCAGTGCGAAAGCGCCGTCTGTCCAGGGAGTGCGCTGGATAACAACGCCTTCGCCCGTGGATAAAACGTGGGCAAGAGCATCGATGTACTGATTAATTCTGAGCGCAAACATGAAAACTTGTACAACGCCGCTGTTCGAGCTTTTAGGGTCTTTGAGAAAATATTCCAGATCGACGAAATGACAAGAAACTGGCAGTTTGGGATTGAGAGTTCTCAAATCGAAGCCATATGGATTTACACAGAGTTGGTCAAAACTCGGCGGTGGAATGTATTTCATTTCAAGTTCCTCGGCAAGATGTCTCGCCAATTTGTCCTTTCCCACTGCTGGCATACCCTCGATGACGATGACCTTTGAGTTATCGTCAAAACGTTCCATCATTGGGTCGGTGTGATAATACCACCAATTAAATGTTTTGTTTCTCCAGTCGAACGGTGGAGGACGAGGCGGACGGTCTCGACGGATCGCGCGGCTCGTGATTCCAGCTACCTGAGTGACTGCTACATCGCACCTTTTTGGCATCGACTGAAGGAAATGTTAAAATTGAGATACTTCATTTTCATCTCGCCGTAAAAACGATAATTCGTTAAATGATACAAACGATAGCTATGAAATTCTATGGAGAAGTAACGGTAACGTAAAATACTGTTAGAATCAAATTCTATCTGTTTAGTGCTGAAACGATACTACGAGAATATTATTGAAATTCAATAATATCTTGTGACAGAAGAGAATCGTTTCGGAACGCGGTTCCTCTGTCTTGATAATTCGATTGAACTTGGGAACAGATTCAACGTCAAAACATATTTCAGAAATACACTTTCTTTAAGGTACTTTTCGGAGTAAACACTAACCTTACATAATCCAATGGGCAGTCCAGTTCGATTGATATTTCCGAGACCAGTACGCAGCACCGAAGCCATTGTACTGTGGAACAAGGACAGAATATGGGATTGATGATCTATAACTTCATATTTATTCTATTCGTACGTAATAAATATTAATATTATGGAGAAAAATCTATTAAAAATGTTACCGACTATCGTAAGAAGGCTACCGCCCGAAGCTAGCCGTGTCTTATAAGTGACATAGGGTGAAAAATTATATTAGCCTGGTGGCGCTGTAGCAGCACTGTATTCCCTAGGTGTCTTGCAGCTGCGTTCCGACTGGTGGCGTTCATCCGAGAATACATTGACAGTGTACGCGGCACACTCGTACAGTGCGGTAGTGGATAAAAAAAATAGAGAACGCGAGTGTAACAAAAGCAAAGAGGGCAAAGCGAGTTAGCAGCATCATCGTCCTCGTAGTCGGGCGCCTGTATAAATACATACTAAATCAAACGTATCATCGTTCGTATACTAGTCGCCAAAGGCAGTGTCGTCAACGATAGTACATGCAGTGCAAAGTTTTCTTCGCTGTTTCGCGTACGAGATATTCATGCAAAAAAAAAGTCTTTCCTGGAAGGCCTTCCGAACAAGTAAATTCGGTTTTTATTTTGTCTCCCGTTACGTCGCAAGTTACAAGAAGAAAAGCAAAGAGAGTGTATTATAACAGCGAGTCTTCTCGTTGTTTGAACGACTAGAGAGCAAAAGAGAGAAAGAGAGGACACGAGCTTGTCGCAACCGGCGGGTGGTGGCGCAAGGGGGAGTGTGATCGAGAGACAGAGGGCATAATGCGAGGGTGGTTGGCGACGACCACGAGACGGCGTACCGGGGGTGAAACGTCGAAGATGTGAAGGAAACGCGATATTCCAAGTTGGCGGAGGAATAAAAAGAGGAAAGAAGGAAAACGATCGAAGGCGTGGAAAAAGGATAGGGACGTACGGATCTGCTGCTGTGTGTGCGGTTGGGTTACCGAGTGAAGTGATCGACGCAGAGAGGAAGAGCAGGGAGAGCCTTGCGCTGGGCTCTTTAGTGCGTGCGTGCGTGCGTTTGCATGTGTATGTGTCTGTATTCCTTACTCGCTCGGGTGTCACCGCGGACGACGTGGGACAGGCGGGGGACGCGGGCGTCCCATGTCACAGGATCACTTGAATCTACGAGGTCCTTCGACGTTAATTGTTCAACACCTTGAACGGTAGCGGGCGCTAGAATGGGTGAGTCGGGAGTCGCTCGTCTCCTTTGAAAAGTCTCGTTATTTATAAATAAATATTCTATTTAAGGGCTCCCTTTCCCCTCCTCTACCTCGTTGCCGGCGAGGCGCGGGGCGTGCCCCTCTCGCGAGACAGAGTGAGAGAGAGCGAGTGCGAGAGAGAGAGGGAGAGAGAGCGAGATAGAAATACATACATACATACATACATCTATATATATACGTGTAGGGAGAGAACACAGATTTTATACGCTCTCTCACTGAAGTTCCACGACCCGTAGTGAGTCTCGAGAACACTTCGTCTCGTGAAACTCTCGTCCGATGTGCGAGATCATTCCGAGATTACTGTCGATCTAACAAAACGACACGCGTCTCGCTCGTCACGAGACGCGAAACGCGACGAGAAACGATTCTCCCTATATCCATAATCGTACAACACAGTTGTTGTACCTTCTCTCTATTTTCCTTGTACTAGGTCATTTATGTTTCTTATCAACGACCGAGATAAGGCGCGATTTCAATGAATTCCCATTACCCTTCTGCTGTCGTAACTCGACAGGACGCTTTCAAAGTGCGCATATCGTGAATTCACCGGCGAGAGAATAAAGAAGTATCTCTGGTGCACGATCGTGTCAAGCGCTATCGGGTGTCAGACCAGTCCCCCATGCTCTTTTCTCACCGTCTCTCTCTCTCTCTCTCTCTCTCTCTCTCTCTCTCTCTCTCTCTCTCTCTCTCTCTCTCTCTCTCTCTCTCTCTCTCTCTCTCTCTCTCTCTTTCTCTCTCTTTCACACGCGTACACACACGCGTACACACACACACGCAACGCGCGCGCGCGCGCTCTCTGCCCCCTCCCCCTCTCTGCTCGTTCCTCGTGTTCTTCGTGCGGTAGAGGATCGTTTTTGATGTTCTCTCCTCTCGTTCGGGCGCACATGCTGCACGAGAGAGCGAGATGTGTATACTTGTATTTCTTTTTTGTTTTTTTTTTCTTTCTTTTTCTTTTTAAATCTGTATTTCTTCGTTCTTAACATGAACGTTCTCCTTCACTATTTTCTATCGTCCCACTGGCAATGCCAAGGACCGTGTACCTTCTTCGTGTCCTACGAACAACGCGAACTTTCTTCTTTTTTTTCTTTCTCGAGAGTCACACGAGCTGAGTATCTATCGGTGAGAGATGCGCGGCCCGGTCCCACGGGGGAATGCTGGCGCTTTGACGTTTCTCTCGACGCCTCGTTTACCGTTTACCGTTTAGTTTGTCAGTCTGCCGCTTGCCAGGCACACGCGACCATCGGTCACGCTCGTCGATCCTTGGAACGATAAAAAAAAGTGTTGGAGAACATTACCATTTCTTTCTATATATCTATATATATGTATATATACATAAATATATCTATGTTTATTTATAATAAATAAATATATATATATACACACCCACACATATACATATATATATGTAGAAATTTAAGAAACGATATTTCGTTCTTTCAACGATCTATATGTGTATATATATTTTTTTTGCAACTTAAAAAAAAACAAAAAAAAAGAAATATATATATAGATATACAGCGAGACGATATATCGTCGTTTTCTTCTATATACAGTAGTATCGTCTCGAACCAGAACATCGATCTTAATCGACGATGACTTTTTCTTGCGGTGCATTATGCTCGAGGACGTTGTACACGTGTACGTATTTATAAATATGCGCTTGTTTCGTGCAATGATTGTTATTATTATTATTATTATCATTATTATTATTTTTTCGATAACAGCTACGATGCGCTCTTATCACTGGAACGATAAACAAAAAAGTTAAATGAACGATAACCGCTGAAGAATGTCGAGAATTTAGAACGAGAGCGTATTGGAGTTGATTACGTTATTAAAAAAAAAAGTAATTAAAGTTCAAGTAGAAATTTGCCGCTGATGGAAAGAGAGGCGAGACCACGCCATTGAACGTTGGAAAAAGCATGCTTTCCCACGCTTCGTTCGAACTTTCATCATTTTTTTTTTTTTTTCGAACGTTCCAATCTCATCGATATACGCACGTTGTTGTTGTTGCTGTTGTTCTTTTTATTTATTTGTTTGTATCGTTCGTTCCAGAGTAGCAAATACAAGAAAAAAAAAAGAAAAAAAATGTTGAAAAAGTCGTTTGCGGTTGAAATAGTTCGTTTTTTTTCTTCTCTCGCCACCACCAGCTTCGTTTTCTCTCATTTGAAATTCTCAGTTGCGCTCATCCTCGACAAAACGCACAAAAAAAAAAAATACAAAAGAAATGCCACGCCATTGATTCGTAATCTAGGTCGTTGTCTTTATTTATTTACTCATTTTGCCTTGAGCTTGTAGTTTCTTCGTTCCGCAGTACAAAAAAAATGAAAAAATCAATAAACAAAAAAAAATCAACGTAAGTTCGTTGAAATCATTTTTCTGAGGTTTTTGCTCGTTTCTCGACTCGTTTCTCGAGTTTCTCGATGAAAAACCGAACGAAAATAAAAATAAAAATAAGAAAATAAGAAAGAATCAAATAAAAAATACCAGATAATACAGAAGAAACGTATATCTCTGTCTGTATATCCTTCGAAGGATGTGGATAATCTAATTTTTTGTTTTTTTTTTCTCTTCCCAACCCACTTTTTTTTCCTTTTTTTTTTCTTCCCTCTTTTCTCTCTCTATCCTCTTTTACAGACACCCAGGGGGGTATGGCTCGCAATACCGGCCCGGGGCTTTACGAGTTCCTTATGGAGGCAGAACTTCAGCAATACTATCCCGGTATACGCGGTACGTATTCATATATATATATATATATAATAAAAAAAAAAGAAAAAAAAAATTATATATCGATATCTTTTTTTTTTATTTTTATTTTTTCTTCTTTTTTTTTTACCTTATTCCACGTACCAAGGAGTTTCAGAGATTTCTCGAGGTATCCCCACCTCCCCTCTTTCTCATTCTCTTGTTTTACCCCATATGGGAGGGGATGAAAAAAAAAGAGCAAAGATAAAAAAAATGGGACAATGTATGAATTATTGATGAGATTTGCCGAGACGGTATGACCAAACGACTCCCCTTTGTACATTGCACGGTGTCCTTGCAAGACTCGCTCCAATATCTGACCTTCGAGAAGTTTCTTACCCCCCTCCTACCCCTCTTTTACGCGGTACCTCCTGGGTGAAGAAAAAAAAATTTCCGTATCAGTAAAATGGGTAATTTAGTCGCACGAGGCATATTATTAACGAGTCAACCGGTCTTATATGTACGCGGTAAACACGCTGTACTCGGTAAAATGTAACGTCATACTTTTTTTTTTATCTTTTTTTTTCATAATTTTTGAACGAAAATTGTTTTTTAAAAATTTTTTGCCTCTATTTTGCTACGCTGGGTTTAGAGGAAACGTGTCGAATTTCTATCTATTGAGCGTTTTTCGCTGATGCGGAAGTTACCGTTGCCTCGTAATATGGAAATTGCGCAAAAATCGAACGTAAATGATAATTTAGCGAAAATATTTGATTCGGGGAAATATATATTTTTTTCATTCTTGACTCGAGTTGCAATTTTTGAAACGATTTTTGTCATTATTTCTTCGATTTTATTTTATTGCTTTTTATTTGAAATTTTTTCAATAATATTTTAATGAATTATTGGATTTTTATGTATTTCGTTTTTTAAAAATTGTTTTAATTTTAATTGTTTAATTGATTCGATTTTAATTGTTTAATTTTTTCTTTTTCCAGGGGACCTAAAGGTACAAAATACAGCACAATTAAAATACGTAACGGAGGAGGATCTGAACGCCATCGGTATGAGCAAGCCGGAGATGCGACGTTTGAAGAAATATTTTCAGAAGCACTTTCCCCAGAATTATCTCTCGAAATTCAAGAAAATGTTATTACCGAGACGAGAGGAACAACCGCCGGGAGCGTTGGGAATGTTGCCGGAAGAGAAGCAAGAGAGGCCACCGATAAGAGTGCCGAACAAGCACATGATACCGGCGGACGCGATAATAGTCAACAAGGAATTGGGCACGGGTGAATTCGGTGTCGTACAACAGGGTGTATGGACAAACGACGGGGAGAGAATTCAGGTTGCGATAAAATGTTTA
The DNA here is from genome assembly GCA_951802705.1 of Netelia virgata. Classification (NCBI taxonomy): domain Eukaryota; kingdom Metazoa; phylum Arthropoda; class Insecta; order Hymenoptera; family Ichneumonidae; genus Netelia; species Netelia virgata. Next base: position 35,438,699 of record OX637867.1, on the reverse strand, counting down.
TCGCGTGAGCGTATGCAAAACAATCCTATAGAATTTTTGAAAGAAGCTGCGATAATGCACGCGATCGATCACGAGCACATCGTAAGATTGTACGGTGTCGTCCTAGACACGAATTCATTAATGCTCGTAACAGAATTAGCACCGTTACGTTCTTTACTCGAGTGTCTAAAAGAACCGAGTTTACGAGCGAGTTTTCCTGTATTATCGTTGTGCGATTTCGCTGTACAAATAGCGGATGGTATGCAATATCTCGAGGCTAAGAGATTGATACATCGTGATCTAGCTGCGAGAAATATCCTAGTCTTTTCCAAGAACAAAGTAAAAATATCGGATTTTGGATTGTCGAGAGCATTGGGTGTCGGGAAGGATTATTATCAGACGAATTTCAACGTTAATTTGAAATTACCGATCGCCTGGTGCGCACCGGAATGTATCTCGTATTTGAAGTTCACATCGGCCAGCGACGTTTGGGCTTACGGTGTGACATTGTGGGAAATGTTTAGTTACGGTTTTCAGCCCTGGGCAGCGTTGACGGGACATCAGATACTCGAGGCTATCGACGAGCCCAATTTCCAACGTTTGGAACAGCCTGATTGTTGTCCCAAGGATTATTTCACACTGATGCAACAATGTTGGCAACACGAGCCTGGCAAAAGACCAAAATTTTCCGAACTGATTAATTTATTGCCAGAATTGAAACCGGAACAAGTACAGGCTGTACAGGATAGCGCGGAGTTGGGACAGTTGGCATATCGTCAGGGTGACGTTATAACAGTTCTTGACAAAGGCAGCAGCAATGTACTTTGGAAAGGTGTTTTGAATAATGGAAAAACTGGATTTTTCAATCCTGCCCACACGATAGCTTATCTAGGCTCGAATTTACCGAGCAACAAACCCGGTGAATTTTCACGTGGCGATGGTAAAAATGCTTTTTCGTCCCAGAGACGTAAAATACGTACCGATATGATCTCCTCGCCTCAAGGAGATTTCAAACATACAGGCCATGTGGGTCTAGACGGAGCTTACTTCGGGGACATTAGTTTCCTGGGTGGAAAATATCCTCATCTACCGAGGCAGATAGTCACACCGTACAAACCCCACGAGGACGTTACGGATAATTCTAGTCAAGTTCTGAGTCAGGACGGTAGAGGGACTGAGATCGGCAACGAATCGATCAGGGACAGCAGAAATATTCAACATTTGCAGCACGATCCTTCGAGCAAACATGGTAAGAAAATACATATTTTCGATGGTGAACAATTTTTTCGATAAAAATCATTTTACTTTGAGAATTTTTCTTACAATTTTTTAGAGAGTCTGTGGTCGGACACGAGCTCGGAAATATCACACTTGGGTACTGTCGGTAACGCCAGTAAACAATCGATGGGCTCGAGTATAACCGGAAGTATGGACACGGTTGGTGCCGATCATGAATATCACGAGATAAGCGACGAGGAGAATCAGGACAGTCCCCTTAGATTCGACAAACCTTTGAATTTCGACTTTGGTCCGAGTCTTTTGGACGAGATGGATCAGATGTTCAGATCTTTGGGTCGGTTTATCATCATTTCTTTTTCATACTTGGATTTTTTCTTGCATTTTTAAATAATAAATTTCTTGATTTTATTTTTAACGCTTTTTCTTGCTTTTTTCTCAGGTACTTCGCCTCCTCCGCCACCACCACCAGGACATCCGGCACCCACGGAGCACGATTCGAGCAACGCTCGTAACGAGCTACGCGAGATACAGGCGAAACAATGCGGCAAGAAGAAACAAGCGACCGTGAGTCCGTTAAACGTACAACGATCGTTTTTTTTTTTACGGTTTTATGTTTTACAAACATTTTTTCCGTTCTCTTATAGTTTCTCATTCCTAACGTTATCTTTACTTTTTATAATCACCAATCACCCGTGTCTTAGAAAATTTCGTCTTGATCACTGTTATCGCATCTACTTTTACGTTGCTTTTTATGTTCAACCATTTCCTCGTAACGATGAACAATCGATGTTTACATTTTTGCGTGTGTTTTCTTATAACCAATTTGTTTCTTTGTTTCTTCTTACGATCTCGTATTTTCGTTTTACACGAAAATACGAATTTCGTCTTATATACTTGAGTTTTCTCGTTTTTTATATGTTTTTCGTTTTCTTCGTTTAATTTAATCATCACGAAAACTATTTGTATACTTCTTGCATAGATGAATTTATTTTGCCGTCGACTGGACTAGAAAAGAAATTTGGACTAGCTGAGAATAGAGCGAATGATCTTAGGATCTGCGCGTCGTTTAGATTATTTACAGAATACGTTGCATTTAGAAGAGCAAACATTGATCCTGAGAACACGCGTTGTATCGTCAAAAAAAAGGATTAAGCTTCCGGGAATAAAGTGAGAGAGCGAGGGAGAGCAAGAGAGGGAGAGAGAGAGAGAGAGAGAGAGAGAGCGAGAGAGAAATTGAATCGTGGAAAAAGGAAAGAAAGAAATGAAAAAAACAATGTGGGGAAGGGAAAAAGAAAATTGTCGATTCTTCGAGACGGAAACCAGCGGCGGTAAAAATTTTTCCTGCGTTTAGGTGAAGCCCATCTCGGCCGCCGATCAGAAAACTCTCTACTCGGCTATTGCAATGGCGCAGGAATTGACAGCTCGTTCCATGACTGATCTCGAGCATCCGCCGGAGTCGCCTCGAACACCTGCGAGTCCTTCCAGGCGCAGAAAGTTCTCTTTTAAGTTGCCACATCAACACAGTCCAAAACCCGACAGACGACACTTTTCAGAGGAAGCAGCCAGTATACCTGACATCCAGGTACATTAAACATGAGTTTTTGGTTTTATACTTTTTTACAAAGTTTAACGTTTTTTTTCTTCATAAAGAAAGAAAAAACCGCGTCGTATCGCGGGTCACGATCTTTGAGAGATTTGTTGTTGTTTTTTTTTTTTTTTCGTTTTTTTACATCGCGATTATGCAAGAAAAAGATCGCAAGCGAAGATAAGTATAATAGGATCGAGTCACGAAATATAATTTCGCATCGCGAGAATCTAAAAAATAATGTTTTCGATGAATTTTCTACGATTTTTCGTTTTTTTCTTCTTTTTATACTTTAAGGGAGGACGACAGTGTGATGGTCAGAAAAATAAGCTTTTTTACATGAATATTTAATGGGGTTTGTGAGCTTAATTAAAGATATGTTATTCTATATATGTTAAAATAGATTCAAGTAAATGTTTAGCGAGAAAAACAATAGTTTTCGCACTGGTGCGAACGATAACTCGAACAATAATAATCGGATATGTAAAATATTTAGACGAAATTTTTGGTAATTGTCATAGCTATCGTTAAGCGTAGCCGTTCTCGATTCTGTTTATTTTTTGAAATATGGTCACGTTTCGAAATAAAAAGTATTATTTTCACTTAAAATATTTTCATTCAAGAAGCTTTAAGTAATAGTAATTTCATAAAAACGGCTACGCTCAACAATAGCTATTACAATTACAAAAACTTGGTGCAAAAATTTTACACGTCCCTTTGAAAAACGTGGTTTCGAGAAAAATTTATTCTACTTCAACTATTGTTTTTTTTCTTCGATAAATATTCACTTCAATCTACTTTAATTCACGTGGAACAACATATCTTTAATTGATCTCAAAAAAATCATTAAGTGAATTAAAACAAATTGACGAAAAAAAGGCTTATTTTTCTGACCATCACAGTGTTCTCCTACCTCAACGATTTTCTACAAATCTCTTTAATCACGATCGATTTAACTTTGTTCTTATTTATTCTCTCGTTACTAACTTTCTCGCGAACAACTCGATCCGTTCTTCCGTTACGTTCGATCGGCCAACTAGCTTTCTAATAACGAACAAGTCCATGCGATCTTTTATCTCAGGGAGTTATAGTGGCACTCATACATGATACTAACATACATCATCATCATATAATCATCATCACTCACAAATCATCGTCGTTCATCACCTACGTTCGTTCTTTAATTTTTTCACATACGATCTGTTCGACGTCGTTCGAAAATCGTAATTGGTATACCAAGCTTCGTTTATCAGTCACGAGAGGGACACGTTTTTTGTTTTCTTCTCTCGCGAGAATCGGAAATCGATCGCCTATAATCGTTATGGAACACATCGTTAATTCCTGATGCCTGATTAGAATCCGCTTCGTATGCAGCAATTGTGTATCATCACTTTCATCTAGTCATATATATTTCTATCATCGATATAAACATATTAAAAAATATATATATTTATATATGTGTATACATATATATGTGTATATTCGTTAAATATGAACGACAAAATATATACATGCGATATATATGTATATCGGCGTCGTCTCTTTACTAATATTTCAATCTTTGTGACATCTGTTTGTCCCAAAAAAAAAAAAAAATAACGTTCGTACAGCATTTACTAACCAACGGTAACCGAACCGATTTTCCCACCTGCCACCCAAACAACTTCCGGTCCTACTATTTTTGTCCCGAATCTCCGCCGAATTACGTTTCTTTGTTTATTTACGCGACTTGGCAAATATTTTTTCGTTCCTTTTTTTCGTTCGTTCGTTTTTGTTTTTTCTTCTCTAAACGTTTCGTTGACGATTTTGTGATTTAACGTGTTTTACTTTTTTTGCACGGTGATAATCGAACGATTTGGACTTTTGAATCACTACGACGACAAAAATTTGGCACTGCAAAACGAATTTGTATTTGGGCGAAATTCTCACGATCGTTGGATATTGCGCATGTTTGTTGTAAACAAAAATATTTGCGGCATGTCTTATCATCGCACTCGTTGGGTTTACGCTTTTGTTTCCTTCGACGTCTCGTTGATAACTTTTATATTAATAATTTAAAAATAATAATAATAATAATAAACGAAACAAAAACAATAAAAACACGTAACACAAAGTGGCTATGCTCGAGTTTACAGTCCTTATCGTCGACGGTCTCTAGCATTGAATCTCTCGGTGCACCATCGACGTTGAAACTTCCACTGTGGGACAAAGCATCGGCGGAATTTTGTTTCGCCAAGTCTCGGGAACTTCTGACGAAACCGAGCGCCTGGACTTCCTACATGGACGTGGAATTCGACACACACATATTGGACAATGCAGCGACCAAGCAGAGTCTCGTGAAATCAACGGAATATCTCGAGAACGGTAACGCGAGAAAGAATTCGATGAATTGTAAGAGTCTCGTCGACGTCGAGGGTCAGATGAAACCAACGAAAAACGGTAAAGTCTCGTTCAGCGTTAATACGAATTTTGATTTTCCACGAGAACCGAAGAGAGTCTCGACGAGTTACGTAGATCGTTATTTCGAGCAACCCAAGTATTTCGAGGACGATATCGGCCTCGAGTGTCCAACGAGCAACGACAAGACGGCCTATTTCGACGACGATAAGTTGGAAAAGTTTGAGAAGATTAATAATTTTGAAGCAGCTACGAGGACTACTTTTTGGTCGAATTTTCAGGATCGTAGTCCGACGATCGGCGAGAGAATCGGTGGTACGTTGGGACAGTGCAAGGTAACGAGCAACGAAGGAACGACGATGATGACGACAACGACGACGACGACGACGACAACGACGACGACGACGACGACAACGAGAGAAAAGTCACTGGATGGACAGAATGAAGAGACGACGAATCTCGACGTTTCGAGGGATAAAACAACCTCCTGTTACGAAGGACCGAGAAGCAAAGCGATGAAATACGACTCGCCTAATGAAAAATTGGGCAATTTTGATCTCGGCACGAGACCCAAGATACCCGTGAGTCTTGTCGATACGACGAAATTTGGTATCGTCGAATTGACGAAAAAGTTTGATCTACAAAAATCACGCGGTGGTAAAGTTCCTTTCGTGCCGAGAAATCCGAGCCAGGAGGGCAAGACTGGCTACAGCACGAACGAAGGTATAAAAACTAATCTAAAAAATCCCAACGTACCGGACAGTCCTCGCGGTAATCTCGAATCAGTGAGAATAAATATTCAGAGTTTTCGCAAAGTCGAGGCGAATAAAAATGGTCACGAGAATTTTCCATTCGTAATCTCGAATAATCCACTGTTCATAGCCGAGCCGGAGAAGAAAGAATCACCGATATACAGCAGTTCGGAGAGTCTACGAGTGAATTTTCAACGTTTGAGAAGAAAATCGGACGCCGAGACGAATAATCAGGTCGAACTAAGCAGTAAAATATTCGCGGAGAAGTATCAACGCGAGGTTTCCGGTCTTGAGAGCGTGAAGAATTATCTCGACTCGAAGAAGGGCCAAGGCTTCAATCTAGGCCTCGGTAAACTCACCCAGAATATGATACAGCTTGGTAAAAATATAGCGCAAAATTCACGAAACCTCGAGTCTTCCGTTGGAGCTAATTCTTTGGGTACTACAAATATGAAAAATTTGGACACTACGAGCAGCACTATAGCGTCACCGTTGAGAAGCCTAAACGTTCCTATCCAAAAGCCTAATCATCTGGATCTGAACATACCTTTGCAGCCTAAGCAACAAAAAAATCTTAAGCTCAATCTCGCACAACGTACAAACGCGACGATCAGCCCAACTATTCATCAGCATATCCTCGAGCCACCGAAGCTTTATCAGAACGAGAAAGCTCGCAAGGATCTTGCAAAGAACGAGATAATCACGGACAAATTACAAATGGGTACGAATATTTATCGTCATCGTACCTCGTCGCTCTCGGAAAATCGAAAACCACCGTTAAAAAACGTACGAAGATCATTTCATCCTGGCAACGAATCGTCCGAGGATTCGGACTCGATATCGCACTCGGAAACAGACATAAGAAGTCGTTTGCGTTACAAACGTCGTCACAAGAAAGTGCCCCACAGTCTACGTCTCAATCTGAAAAACAAAGCGGCGCAATTTTTACATCCGGACACGGCAAGAGGATTTTCGACGGTCGAAGTTTGCGGCAAATCACCGCCACCCTCGACGAGCTTTCTCAATTCGCTCTCGCCCCCGTTCTCCTCGAGGAATAATTTGCTCTCGTGGCCCGAGAGCGCGCCTAGCTCGAGTCTAACGTTCACGAGTAATTCGGAATTGGACTCGGACACGAGCTCGGAATATCCTGAATTCACGAACGACGTATTGACCTTTCCACCCTCGCCGGCACCTTAAATTCTCCTCCTTCGCGTTGATTATTATTCGCGAATGCGAGTTTACAAGGAAATATAACGCGAGGTTCGTTCGACGAAAAATTGCAAGAAAAAATCGAGCAAAGAAAAAAACAAGAAGAGAAAAGGAAGAGAAGAAAAATGTGAAACGAGAGACTCTCGCTCTGTAATAACGCACAGCACGCTTGCGCGTATCGATTTCCTTTTGTCTCGAGCGAGAATAGTGCAATCGTCGACGAGGGAAGAAAACGAGGGAACGTCGAATTATCGAAAGAGCAAGCAAAAAAAAAAAGAAAACAAGAAAACGAAAAAAAATTATTAAAATTGCGAATTTACGCGCGACAATTTTTTTATTCGACACGAACGAAGGGATGGTGCTGGGTCGTCGCGAGTGTTCTTTCGAAGACGACGACAAAAAAAAACGTTCTAACGTCGAATCCTCGATTTAGGAAAAAAAACGAAACACAAATATAAAAAAAAAAGATCCCACCTCACCGCCCAATTACGCTTGGCATGCTCGCATGAATCTTGAAAATATTTATTATCGTAATCGTAACGAACTACTAAACACTTGGTGTTTAACATTTTGTTGTTGTTGATTTTTTTTGTACTTTATTTATTTTTTATTTGATTTTTTTCTTCTTAATTCTAATAACTAATAAGCGTCGATAAAAACACTTTTGATATATTTACAAATTTATACCGTTTGTATACCGTATTGTTAGTACTGTAAACAGTAAAAAAAAAACGAGTCCACGTACCGCTAAATCTGGACGTAATCGACGATTTGAAGTAAACAAAAAAAAACAAAAAAAAAAGGAAGGAAAAAAAGATTTAGAATAGAAGGTTTTTGTACACCGAAACGAAACTACTCGTATAATTTTATTTATTCGTAACTGTTCGCACTAGTCACGCTCCACGTACGATTTTTATTTTTTTTTCGTTACGAATTTTTAACGTTATAGTGAAAAAAAAAAAATCTTGTTTTTTTTTCTTACAAGTTGAAACGTAAATGCCTTTCCTTCCGTTAGCTTCCCAAGCGTCGTTCGAATGCGACGCGTGTATTTGCATTCTCGCACTCGTCCCGTACGTTTTATTTTTCTACACACAATTTGGCATTGGCACGCGTGGGACGTGTGTGTATGTGTGTGTGTGTGTGTCGTCGCGCGTTTAAAACGACGTAAGAAGAAATGGAAAATTGTCGAAGAATTCAAACGCGTCGCATTTGAAACGTCGTTAATATTTCTTTTTTTTAATCTTCTCTCTCTCTCTCTCTTCTCTCTCTCTCTCTCTCTTCTCTCTCTCTCAATCTTTCTCTTCGTCTCTTCGTTTACTTATTATTCGTTATATTTATTTTTATTTACATAAACGTTTTTTTTTTTCGTTCCGTTCGTAATTTCATTTTCTTTCTTAACCCCGGAAAATCTATCCCCCGATCCCAAACGAATTGTTTAGGCAACGTTGTCCCACGAGGCCAAGGAAGTTTACAACAGTCTTGTGGAGACGCCGATAATCGAAAGCGCGGCCGACACGAATCCTCTGAGAATGCTGAGATCCGGTTTGCCGATGGTGAGACCGAGGGTCAGAGGAAACAAGCACGCGACGATCGGACACGCCGTATCTCACAGCGAGGACGTCTCGTCGACCAGCGAGAATTCTACTTTCGGGTTCGAACTTCATCACAGCGGTGCTAGAACGTTGCCGAAGATACGAGCTCCACCACCACCGAACGCGCCACCTCCTGTGCCAAACGCGAGGCTTCTAGAGAGACACAATTCTGCTCTAGGAATCGAGAATAATCAAAATCAGAACAACGTCGATGATAATCCAATACCATTGCCACCCAGGGACAGATCTAAGACTCTACAGCCGAAATCAAGCTTGCCGAGACATCAGAGGAAACATCCGTTGATTATACCAGCATGTGGCGTTACTAGGACTCTGGCAAAAATGGCAGCTACGACGCCACCTATCGAGGATCAGGTCGATGGTAATCATCCCAATTTCGACATTCACGATCCATGCGCCAGCGTCAATTCGAGAAGGACGGACGGTAGTAGTACGGAGGAGGGGTGTACACCGGAAATCGCCTCGAATAGGTAAAATCAATTATTTTCTTTTATCTAGAATTATAGAAAGATTTTTTAGAAACGTTTAGGAATTTTTTGTTGTTTTTTTTCAAATTATTGATAGTGAATTATGTTTTTTTTAGTCCTGAAGAATTCGAGCAGAGGATCGACTCGGAATTGGCTGCTCTCGATTCACTGCCGATCGAGAATAATCGTTTGCATCGTTGCAGCGTCATATCGGAGGATCTTCTAGAATTTTCTGATAATCTAATCGAGTGTAGCAGTCCCGAGCCTAACGAGACGACGGGGGAGAATAATTGTGGCAAGAACAGTTCCTCGGACTCGCCGTGTTCGTCGATTTATCCAACGAGAAAGATCAGCGTCGAGTCACGCGCTTCTATCAAAATATCTGGCTCGAGAAGCGTCCATGAGAGTTCTGAAACGAGCGACGCGAGCAGAAATTCAACCCCGACGAGTCTAACGCGAGGTGACGATTCGAATCTCGTCGTTAGAACGGAAATGGGGAATTCAACGTTAACGAATAGAACGGGACAAAATTCTGTAGCTCGTGGTAATTTCGTATCGACGATAATTCATAATAGAACTGCCAATTATCCGGAAACGACTCAGAGCAACGAGTGTCACGGAGCTAATGGAACGAGTTCGCAGGTCGAATTTTCCAATATCGCGAAGAGCACGAATTTTAACGACGAGACGAATTCAAGTTGCGTAGCCGGCTCGTCGTCCTCCTCCTCTTCATCCTCGTCGACGAATCGTACGTCGAACGAACGTGCTAAACGCACGAGCGATCTTTCGCGACAATCCGATCACGTGTCTTGCGAGGATCTTCTCGAATTCGCCTGCGACGGACCGAACGTCAGACGAACACGAGGACCGAGAAACGGCGAACAGTCGGACGAAGTTAGAATAATGCTCAAAGTATTGCACGAACAATCGACACCGGAATCCTGCGTCGCTGCATTGAACGTCACGGACTGGGACGTTTTAGCAGCGATCAAGCTAGAGCGTCTCCAAGGTCTCTTGAAAAAAGAGAACAACTTCGTCGGTCTCGAGGATTGTAAAGTCATGCTTAGTCAATGCGGTGGTGACGTTGTCAAAGCAGCTGCGCTCCTAAGAAACACCGAGGACACGGCAGCCGTCTAAACCGTGATTTCAACGAGATCTTCGCCTGTTTCTGATTGTTTATTCACAAGAGAAACGTACAACCGTATGTGGGATTAAAAGCGTGGCTCAGGCGTCTCGTCTCGAGTGGGATAATCGACGCTTGCACGCTATTTCTTCTCGCATAAAGCTTCCAGGAAGATGCGTTAGTTCTTTCCTCGTCAAGGAGAGAGAGAGAGAGCTCGTCCTCGCGAGCCACGAGTTTCGCACAATTATTCTACCTAAGTATCGATATTTACCGAACTATCGAAGAGCGTAAGATAGAAGCTTTGTTTTTTTTATGTTTTTTTTTTATATATCTTCCATTGCGAGTAGAATCTTATTAACGGTTAATGACAGTGACGATTATTTATTTGATTAGTCGCGGATAAGTCCGAGAGACGAAGAGAGAAATATATAGCGAGAGAAGAGAGAAAGAGAGGAAACTCGATCGATTTACGGTTTTCTTTTTTAAACAAACGCGGACGGCCTGGATACGAGTCGTCTCGAGGAAATAACGACGCTGAATTATTACCTCGATCGGTCGAGATGAGATGAATTCTTTTTCTTCTTTTTTTTCTTTCTTGTCTTTCTTTTCGACACATCTTCTTATAATGTGATAGAATTTCGCGATAAAGAGAAACACACGGATCGCGAATGAAAATCGTCGGGGAATTTATATCGAGATATTAATTCGTCGATGTTGAATTATTTATTCAGGCCTATATTTTATAAAAATGTAACGCCTAATCGTTCGAAGCAACGATTTGCCAATGTACGAATATATCTATAGTCATAATCGTCGTTATCAAGCAACGATAGGCGTTAAATTTATCTTCCTCCGGGGCCTCCGAATCTGTCATCGTTGTTTCGAAGACCGAAAGCGCGTTTATTAATTTTTTTTTTTTTTTCGATTGTTTTTTCCTTTTTTTATACCGATCGTCGAATCGTCACGACGAGTTTTCGATTCGATCGCGAGATCGTTTGTCACAATCACGGGCTGATTGAGAAACGCGAATATCGACATTTCTCTCCGTTTACGGAATCGAGCGAGCTCGGGCGAGGTAATATATATATATATACATATATATACGCATATATATATATATATATGTATATATATACCCATACATATATATATATTTTTTGTAGATGTAGATTTTTTGTAATTATGCTCGACGAAGGTCATCGATCGACGTTCGAGTACGGAGAACGTCGATTAGTGAGAGAATTGTATAAATAGAGTTGGCAAATGGTGAGCAGCGCCATATCTCGTTTCTCGTAAGCTCGAAGAAATGCACAAGAGGAGACAAGAATGAAAACAAAAAACAAAAGAAAAAATTGGAAACGAACAAAAATTAGCGCACAGAGGAAGATAAAGGAAACATAATAATGATAATGCTCACAATGTAGTCGTACGTGTATTAGCTTTGATACGAAACGCGTGTCGTGATATCAGAAAAAATAATCGAAAATTCCTATCGACGATACATTATTATTATTATTATTATGATCATTATTATTATTATTATTATTATTACAATATTACCGTATAGACTGGTCACGAATAAGCGTTAATTTAAACTCTTGGAAACGATAAACTTATTCGTATCGAGGATCGAACGTTGTATCGAAAAAAGAAAAAAAAAGAAAACAAAACAAAAATTACCAAATATCAAGTAAATACTTTGTGTTCACGCTACACGTAGTAGATAGATTCATAATCGCGTTTCAGCAATGAAACGATAAAAGCGAAACGACGCTGTTGTCGTGCGAAACGTAAGAAACGAAAAAAATGAAAAAAAAAATCGTACACTTTATACGCGAAATCGTACGATTTAAGTTCGTGACAATACCGAAAACGCAAGATTGTTTCTTTTTTCCGTTTATTTTTCTTTTTTCTTCTGAACTAGGGCATTTAAAAAAAATAATAATACCGTTTCGAACGAACGGTATATGAGCTTCGCCGTCACCGAAGTATTTCCTTGTTATCGATTCGGTAGAACGATATATATTTTTCAAATAGTATACGGAGAGCGCGCCATAATTTGTATTACTAGAAATGTTTTTATTTTCGAAGGTTCGGGATTCTGCCGCTAGAGAGAGCTTGAAAACAAAATAAAAAGAGGGCTACGGGCCGGGCGACGTTCGAGGCGCGTTAGTCGCGTTGAAAACGTTGTGCCGAAGAACCTTTGGTCCTCGGGGTGAGGGGGGTGAGTTTGAGAAAATGCTAATTAAAAAGAGAATCTCCACCGAACGTAAGAAATCCTATATCGAATCTCACGATGACGTGGGCGTGAATTCGAAACGGTAAAATCGCTCGGATCGTCGATATCGAAATGGCCGGAAAAAGAAAAAAAAATGTAAACAAGAATTAATAATTCAAGATGGCGGAGACTGTCGATGCGACGTCCAACGTGCCGTTCGAAATAATTGCTCATCGTTGTCTCTCGTAAGTTATTTATCGAATTACGTATGAGAATTGTATTTAAAAAGAAAACGAGATCATTGAATCAAGCGAATCGTTGGGAATAATATCAGCAATAAATCTATTTCGCGCTTTCTTCGTAGAGAATGCTTGCGAGCCTGGTATGTATGTAGTGTATAACCTACGCGTGTTTTTTTTGTTTTTTTGTTTTTCCTTCATCTCTTTCGAAAGCCAATGTACTTATGTCTCGCTTGTTTTGTCTCTCCTCGCGCATACGCGAGAAAGCCATACACACACACACACACACACACACACACACACGCACAAGAGAGTTCTCTATCGTGTCAAGTTCCGTGAATCGTGACGGACGAGAATCGTCGATTCTTCGATACGTACACCTTCCGTGTATATTGCTAACGCACGTCAGTATGTATGTGTTTATACCCTTGCGCGGTACACACACACACACACATGCACATATGCAACGTTGAGATATAATACATTGCGGATAATTCGTTCTAACTTTCCCAATGGCACCTCGTCTCCTTCACTCGACAGACAGATCGCCGACCGCGAATCCAAATAAGAATATTACGACTGTTAAATATATGAACTACAACTGTCCTTGAATGATCGAGAAAGCGTGCGATGCACATCGACGAATTTTCCATGGGAGAGTCGGATACGATATTAAAACGCTCTATAAAAGCATTTCGTATCTTCGTCCCTGATCCTTGTCGAAAGAGAGAGAGAGTGAGAGAGAGAGCATCAGGCTATTGTAAGACACCCAACACCATCCCTAAGAGCGAAAAAAAACAAATCAATTCCCGCCCCTTTTGATACATGACTAACGAGTATATATATAATATATATATATACACATTTAAGTATATAATAAAGTATAACATATTTATACGTCTCTATATTATTATACGATGATGAAGTACCCGGAGATGTTTTATATACGCTGTCTTTACGATAATATATACAACAAAAAAACCCTGAATCTATAAATCATATTTCGTCCATAATCTTGTTTCATTTCTAATGTATAAGAGAGTGCGGCGGAGACAACTTTTCGCTGATGTTCGGAAAGTATTCTTTTGCGAAAAAATAATCTGTACGATATTCTACAAAGAACTGCCATCTTAGAACACTCGTTGGTGCTGCCATCCCGCGGGGCGTACTCCAGTTAACGCACGTACTGAGTGCGCCCGCGCGGGTGCGCTCACTGCGTCCGGTAACGAGTCGGTCAGCAGCACGGGGGCGCTCAGTATACGCGGGAACGAGTCCGAGAACGGACGTGTTACGAAAGGTTAAAAAGATTACTAGCCGCGATCCTGTGTGTTTTTGTTCTGTCACAATTTTTGTCCGTTTAACCTATACATCGAATAACATTCGCGTACGCGTCTCATTTTCATATTTTCTTCATTAATTCAGAAACAAACGTTTCTTCGTGTCGCTCAGAAATTCTCAAAGCGTGTCTCAAAGCATTCGACATAAACATAGAAACGACTACTGTCGCCGGTGGCGCGGAGTGTTTGTTAGAGGCCCGATCGTAGTGCCGAATAGAATAGAACGCGATGAACCAGCAAAGAACGGCGAAGATGCAAAGAAAACGTTCCCTCGCGCGCGTGAAATGCTGAGGGAAACACTCGTGAGCCTTGGACTTGAAAAACGAGTGTCTCGCGAGCTAGCGAGGTAGAAAAGGAGAAGAACGAGGGAATCTTGCACGATGCATCTCGGATTGGATCTCGACCAAGGTAATTAATCGACTCTTTCACGTATACGTTAATACTGTACTATGTATATATACAAACACGCGATATGCGTATATCTGTATATTCATCGCTCGACAATCTCGTTTATACACTTTTTGCTTTTTCTCTTCGCGAACTTGGTGATAGTGTGGAGCTCGACGCGCATGAGTCGTAACGAGAGTACATAGGAGAGGTCTAATCGGCCAAACCGGCTCCATGTTAATCACTGAATAGTTACAGTATTACGTCTTTGTAAATACATATATAAATATCTATGCATGCAAGTAATCTACCACGGTGAATCTTTAGTGCGAGTACTGCTATTCCATCGCCGGTATATTATAATGAGGCGAGTGTTATTATTCTCGATGTAGTAAATGAACTCGAACGGTTAGTTCGAAGAGTACGATGGCGGCATAGAGGGGTGGGGGGGGGGCGCTAGTGTGCGAGGCACGGGAATTTTCGTAAAAGCGACGAAGAGAAGGTCAGGACGAAAGAGAGTATCGTTATTATCTCATTGTTGTACGTTTGTTAATTAACATTCGCGCCACTGTTACGTTACGTACCTACGCGTAACGTTACATCCCCGTGGCTCTCTCACGGATAATAATCGTACCTTGATTCGCTCGGAATATCCAATTTGGCGAAATTACGGTACATGAGAAAAAAAGAACGACATAACCTAAGCACTATTTCTTGTTTTTCATACTTTTCATCTCCCGTCTCTCGATCGACCTTATCAGCTCGCGTAGTTCGATCGTCGGATCGTAAAAGTCACTTCCTCGATGGGAAAGAACGCGGAATTTGTCGAAAAAAATGGGCGCGAAGTGGCGTATGTGAAAAAAAAGACGAAATTAACGTTCGAGAGTAAACGGGTTTTTCGCCATGTCGTGGCGCTGGTGGCGCAGTGGTAGGGGTAGGCCATCTTCCATGATGAGCTGACGGTGGTGGGGGAAACAGCGTGCGGTCATATTATACGTAATGCCCGTGACGTCGTTTTATTCTTAATAACGGGTCCGCGCGCGCGGCTTATAACTCCTTGGCGCGAGAGTAACCGAACGAGGGGGAATCGTGTTGTCGTCGTACGAGCGACAGAGAGAGAGAGAGAGAGAGAGAAGGAGATGCATTTTGTCATTTTGTGTATCGGGCTCTCGCGAAGGAACTCGCTGGGGAGAGAATGTCTCGCGCCTAATATATCTATATATATTCACTCTGTAGTCTCAAAGACTATATATATATACGGACGGATCGGTGCATGCTCTCCGTCGGTTTGTTCGATATGGCCCGGCACTTGGGCGCGCGCGTTGCCCTGTTGCCCGATAGGAATGTCGACACCACGTTTTACCATCGTCTAAACAACGATAATGTTTTATACACCGTATTTATATATACAAATACACATATATATATAATACTACTAACGTGCATATTACTTATGCATAGTTCAGTTGATTCTTAATCCGCGCCTCCCGTCGACTCAATTATGCAGATTAGTCGAAGACGATCAGGAATTTTTTAATTACATCGATTTAACGCGTGATTTAAAATGAAAATTACGTTTTTTTCTTTCAATGAAATTGTTTATACAAGCTGGCTCGCGTTTCATACGTTGCAAAAGCGTAAAACGTACGGGGTATGAGAAAAGATGAAGAGAGAAAAAATATGAGACGGTGGGAAAAAAAGAAGGGCACGGGATACTTGAGAAACCGTGCGCGGAGGCTGATTGCCACTCGCTAATGGATATAGGTACCCTTAGGTACATACGTAATAAACGCACCGGTGTGTGCTAGAGAGAGAGAGAGAGAGAGACGCAAGAGAGTATCCTTGAGATACCTTTCGAGCAGCAGTGCAACGGGGCAGCTCTATTCAAACCTGGCCACTGAGAGAACTCGCTCACACACGCGGGGAGAACGTCGGGTGGGCGTGGGGGGGGGGGGGGGAGACTTTTGCGCGCTCGCGTTCGGCGCGGCAACAAGTGCATATTTAAAATTCTCGATATATACTTGAAATTTTTTTTCTTTTTTTTTTTAATTTCCTTTTTTTTATACATAATCGCTTTATACGCGTTTTTTTGTTGTTCATTAAAATAAGTCTACAATAAATTCTCGGATTATTGCTCAATCATGTTTTCTATAATATTTTAACCCAACCCCCATAATTTACCCTCGTTAAGTTTTATAATGAAAACAAAACAACAACAAAAACTAGACAATGAAAAAAAATGCAATAAATAAATAAAAATAATTAAAAAGTTTTAATAACGTTAGAAATATGTAAATAATTTGAATAATGAAATATTTTATCATCTTTCTTATAAGAATTGTTTTTCATTTTGTATTTTCTGCTTAATAATAATGGTATTAAAATTATAACGATTTTGGAGTGATACGAAACTCGTTTCGTTTTACGAGGATGAGACGAGTATTGTTTTTTTTATTGCCGAACCTGGATAAAAGTAATTCCGCAAGGTTGCATGGCAACAGGGTGTATTATGGCCGTGCTCGGTGGTCCCGTGTTCTCTCTCGCGTACGAAGAGCGACATCGCCACTGCGGCCGTCCTAGCGGTCAGTCCAACATAACTGCATATCGCGCGCTCGCCCGCTCGATGCACTTGCTTCCCAAGTTTACCGGGCCTTGCATTACCGTATATCCCGCAGTCCAACCTGTTGCATCTCCTTTCGTGATTCCATCTCTCTCTCTCTCTCTCTCTCTCGTTCTCTTTTTCTTATTCTCCGTGTGTAATCTCTTTACGACGAGATGAGCCGAGGTTTTTCCGCACAAGCATAAAAAACAACAACAAAGAGAAATGAAAAAAATTAAAAACGCACAGACGCGCGCGCATCTCGGGGTGAAACGCATCGAGTGGAAAAACAGATGCAAAACATCGATTCTCGAAGGAGTTTAAAAAGCTTGCGAATAGCGGATCAAGATTCTTGTACGTACGAGAGAAATAGGAGCAAAAGCTTCTTCGCGGCTTCCGGATCGTTTTATCATCTCTTACAGCGATGCTCCATTCGCATTACCATATTTCAGACTCGTCTCGAGCACGATAAAGTAGCGCAATAATAATCGTCGGCGATAATAACGAGCGAGTCGACGGACGTGTGTATTTTAGTGGCATTTTTACGACACTAGCGAGTACCGTATAAATCGTTATCGGAGAATAAAGACACGACGACGACGACGACGACTAATCCAGCTTTTTTTTTGAGAATCGCAATTGAATTTTTGTTTCCGGAGCGCATTTTCTTTTCGACATATTCGCTTACAAATTGAAATCTCGGTTTTGAATCGGACACTCGGTATATTTTTTATCGCTTTAAAAATTGGGCATACGATATATTCTTAATTGGTTTGAAAATTGGACACCCGGTATATTTGCTACTGCTTTGAAATTGGTCACCCGGTATATGTTTGATCGCTTTAAAATTAGAGACCCGGTATATTTTTCATCGCTTTAAACTTGGACACCCGGTATATTTTTTGTCACTTTAAAATTGGACACCCGCTATATTTGTTGTCCCTTTAAAAATTGACACCCGGTAGATTTTCATCGCTTTAAAATTGGCCACCCGGTATATTTTCATCGCTTTAAAATTGGACACCCGGTATATTTTTCATCGCTTTAAAATTGGACACCCGGTATATTTTTCATCGCTTTAAAATTAGAGACCCGGTATATTTTTCATCGCTTTAAAATTTGACACCCGGTACGCGAATCCCGAAAAATCTCACATCATTGTATGGACCACCGGTATGAAAATGCCCGTGCGCGAATTACTATCGGCCCGTTTTTAAATGCACTCACATCGCATTTTAACAGATGCTGGTTGCACGCTTTTATCAAGATCAACGAGAAGCACACCATCGACGTTTTGTCCATCGCTCTAGGAGCTCGGTTCCGGCTGAATTTATCCCCCGCTTTCTCATTACCATACTTCCATCTCGAACAACGTAGGTGCAGATGCGCCGAGTGCACCGTACGAATATAAAGCGCCGTACGTCGAACGGACAACGTTTAGTGCCAGCGTAGAATGTTCGCTCGAGGATTAAATTACTTCGACAATCTCACGATTAAATTCCATCTCGCGGGATAAACAAACGTTTCATATTCGAAATGAAATTTACGACACGAGAGAACGAGAAATAAAATAATTCTTGGTTCGGTCGAACTCTAAACAAAGTAAATAAATAATTAATTTCAGTAATTAACAATATATATATAGATATATATTCAACGAAATTTCTTTATCACACGTTTCATCGAGAAAAGTGCTTATTTCGTGCTTTTATCACTATCCAATAAAATAGCCAACAACGCTGCCTCGCCAGCAATGCGGAAACAGCGGCTTTTTTCGTAACGCACGAAATTCCACGGTGAATTTTCTCGTACGTCGTGCAATATTTATCACGATTTTTCCTCAAACTCCCCCCCTACCGAAGGAACGAGTTCTCACGTTTCGACGGTCGTGGAATTAAGATCGCAAATTTCGCTTCGTTGCCATACAAACACATACATACATACACACATACATTTGATATATATATACATAGTCACAATTCTCGTGCATTATTTCGCCGCGGTTCGCGCGTGTGGTGGCACAGGCCGCGGGGACTGCCGCTAGTTGCCGCCGCTACACGGTGGGTAACGTTCTGGGCGCAGTCTTTCAGTACAGTTATAACTTCGGCGTGAGCCTGACGTGTATACCTACTCGCCGCGGTTTGGTTCCTCTCCGTTGCCCGTGTCCTTCGTCGTCCTCTCCGTCGGCACTGTCTTCGCCCGAGAGACATTTCGCCCCCTAACGAAAACAAAACGATACTCGCGACGAAAATACTCGTGGAATATAAAATCCTCTACGAAACGTTAAAAAAAAAAACCCAAAAAAACAATCCAAATGAACAGCAAAACCATAAATAATAGAAGAAAAACAAAATACTGAAAATAAAATAAATAACTATTATCGTTAGAAATGGGCTGAAACATTGTTTTATCTTGTTTTTGTTTTTCGACGTTTGCAGGTTCACGAGGTGACGGATGAGAGTGTAATCGATATCCCGTGACTATTTTTCGTGCGAGTGTTTATATGAAAAGAAAGAAAAGAAGAAAAAAAATCAACATACAAGAAAAACAAATATACGCGTCGACCGATCGAGAACGAGTCTCTGGGCTAGCGCGATAATGACACCGGCCGGGCGGAGCATTGACCGTGAATAAAAAATAAACAAAAAAAGAAAAAGGAAGAGATAAAAAAAAAGAGCGTCGATACGGGGCCCCGACTGGGCCCGTCCACCTGAGGAAACCGGCGGGACTCGAACCGACGCGAACGTGTCCCGCGCGAGGGCAATCGATCAATTACAAACATGTAGTGTTTTGTGCGCGAAGTGATACGAGACAGGGAACGTGATA
Source organism: Netelia virgata (assembly GCA_951802705.1). Lineage (NCBI taxonomy): Eukaryota > Metazoa > Arthropoda > Insecta > Hymenoptera > Ichneumonidae > Netelia > Netelia virgata. The sequence goes on along the minus strand of OX637867.1, from coordinate 35,418,729 downwards.
TATATGTATACATACATATATATATACATATGTGTATATGTATACGTACGTGTATAAGTAATTAGTTGGCGTTTAATAAGTAAAGTGTTAAAGAGCCAGAAAAGTGAAAATGTTGTGCCTGAAGAAACGCAGGACTTACAGCTTCACGCAGGGTGCGTGCAACGATATACCGAGGCGATCGACGAAGGAGAAAAACGTCTACAACGAGGCCTTGAACATTGCCGTTACGACACTTCCGCGAAAGCACCGGTGAGTCCGAATTGTTATTATAAACGTTTTTTTTTTTCTTCTTCTTTTTTGTTTTCTTCGTATTCTCGTTGTTTTCTATTCTTACGTATTATACATGTAGATACGCATGATAATGCGATAAACGGATTAATACGGGGCGAGAAATATTTAATTATCTAATTAGGAAATAAAGAAAATTAATAAAAAATTTAAATGAAAATAAATAGGTAATTAGAAACGAGATTTTTGTTTTGTTAATCGATCGAATCGATGTTTATTATTGTGATTACAAATTATTGATGGAAATATCGATTATTATTATTCTTTGGATAATCGAAATAAATTAAATTTTGTTTTTATCTTGTTTAAAAAATTTTTTTTTAAATTTTTTATTTCCTTCACGTCGCTACGAATCGAACAATTTTATCTTTCCGTTCGTTACACCGGAAATCGAAACAGGGTCCGAGTCGATAATCCAAGATCGATTATTTAATTTCATTTTCTCGTACGATCGGCTCGCGCGATAATTTGTTTTTAATCGTCCTGAAACTCGATTTTTTTCTCGTCTCTCCTGCGTCATTCATCGTATATCTGTACCGACACGGCGGAAACGTTATATTATTTCCTTTCTATCCGGTGCAAATTTTTCCGCAATAGAGCGTAATTTTTTTTTCTTCCTTCATATTTTTATTTATTTTGTATTTTTATTTCACCGGACACAAACGTCGTTGAAACGAGCACTGATATACACGTAACTCTCTCGCCAAGTCACGGGAAAACTATTCGTTCCTCTAGTTTATGTTTTTTTCTTCAACCAACCTTCCTCCATCTCGCTTTTAACTCTCGAGTTACGTTGACGATAAAATTGGCAACGACCTCGGAGTGAAATCACACGGGGAGAGTGGAAATCCGCGTGTACGCGATTCTCGTCACGAAATACGAGAGTTTTTGTTCTCATTCGAGAATTTTCTATATATATATATATTTATATATTTATTTATATATAGTTGTGATAGTTTTCGAGAAGGGGGAGAGAGAGAGGACGAGAACTAAACTCGCGAAATGCAGTTCCACTCGATCCTCGTAGAGGTCAAAGGGGTATTCGATATAAATGGGGCTTTGGGTCGGAGGTTGCAACGTGAAGGTCGTGTACGATGATATTTTTAATTTAAAGAGAAAAAAATATAGAACAAAATTATTGGTAAATAAATAAATCCAGTTATGGGCATTGGAGGTAAAATTACGAAGTCGATCGAGAATTTGTCGTTGAATAGAATTAGCGTGGTAGGCGCTGCGTGTGTAGGTCGTGTTACCGACCGACGGGCCCACGAGTGGTAACCTATTTTACTACCGCAGAAATATCGCGTTTGCAGACGTTAGAACAATTTTTTTGCATATTTTTTTAAATCTCAAATCGTTGAAAAAAATAATTCGATATAACGAAATAACAATTTGCACAATTATCAATCACCTGCGTTATAATTCAATTAATATCGAATTTTCAATATCAATCAATCAAAAACAAGCTCGACTTCGATCAAAACTCAAATAAAAACCGAATGAAAAAGAAAATCAACAAAATCCCAATTTAATAAGAAAAAAAAAGCGACGCACCGAGCTCAAGCTCGTCCTCGAATTCTATACGTAAACACATACGTCCTTTGAAAAGAAAAAACGAAAGAAAAAAAATCCCGTATAACCGTAAAGAAAATAAAATAATCGTCGCATTCACAAAGCAAGAAAAAGAAGAAAAAAAAACCAACAGATAGAGAGAAATAAATAAAAAAATATACCAGTATGGATAAAAGGACGTCCGAGCAAGTGTGAGAGATACTAAAACGGGGAAAAAAACGAGGATTCTTAAATCGGTATTATCGCATCGAGGACACGACGAACAGAGAGAGAAAGAGAGAAAGAGCGATAACATCGATGCAGAAGAAGAAGAGTAAGAGAGAGATTGCGAGCAAGAGGAGGGTGGTGAGGTAAATAAGAGAGAGAGAAAACTATAGACCATACGGTCCATCCTCTCTTCGCTCGTGTACGTTTGCACGACTCTTCGCGAGGCACGACGACGTTAATTCTCCATACCGTGCAACTTTTCGCATAGCTTTTACCCCTCTCGTGTTCTACGTCTCTGTTTTACCGAGTCACGCGTATACCGTATATATATATATATAGATATATATATATAAACACACGTTGGACAAAATACCGAGAGCGGATTTTTTTTTCTTTTTTCTTTTCTTGAACAGATGTACGAACGAGGATACTCGAGAGGCTCGTGTTTGCGTTATATTCGCATATACGAGAGACCACTTCTCGTTGTACCGTTTTTGCCTCGTTGTACATAAAAGAGAGTCATGGAAAGAGGAAGTTGGATACGAAGAGGAACGGGGCAATAGGAGGACGATCATGGGACACGAGAGGGAGGAAGAGAGAGAGAGAGAGAGAGAGAGAGGGGTCGAAATGGAGAACAATGTCACGCGCGATGAAAATATCTTTCGTTATCGTTGCTCACGTCCTATGGGCAATTTCACGCGTAATTGAACAATTTGCAAAAATTTGAATTAACTTGAAATTCATCAATTCTTGGTGTTAAAGTTGAAGGATACTCGAATTATTTAATATAAAATATCAAACGACTGGGAATATTTGTCTGTTGTTTGCGTAATTAAAAACAAAATTATAAAAATTCAAATTTTATAAAAAAAAACCGATACAAATTTTTATCATAATTTACAAAAATCAGTCTTAATCAAAAATAGAAAAACTCATTATATTAAAAAAAAAAAAAATTAATTCACACCTCTTAATTCCTCTCGATTACAATTAAACAAAACAAAAAAAAAAAAATTAATATTAACAAACAAAAAAATTAATTCTCTCGATTTTACATAGAACGTTCCATACGTGATATGAAAAATTAAATCCCAGTGCGTAGGTATGCGCGGTATGTGGTTTATCGGCGTTGCCGCGAACCGAGTAAAATAGGCTGACCGAGTTAGCGAAAACCCTCGCGAGCAACGAGACCGAATAAACCGTGCGATCCTTGAATGACAAAAAAAAAAAAAAAAAAAAGTGAATGAATGCGCATGCGCATGATTCACTGCTAAAAAACTAGATCGTACTCTCGTTACGTTTCTCGAAGCACCGAGATGACCATATACGCGTCGCGTCGACTGACCTTTCGTCACTTCTCGACGTCTCGCCCGTTCAATTACATCCTTGATTTCTCGTGCGCCTGCGCCTCGGCGCCGGCGCTATATTTCAATTGCGAACAACGAACTTGACCCCATAACTCACTCGGTTCAAATGCAGATCTCACCGTGCCATTTCGTTTCGTGTTTATTACCTTACCGAGACCTCGTCTCCTCGTCGTTCGCCGTTTCTTCCTCGTTTCTCTCGCGCATCGACAGTTTCGTTCCCCGTCAGCTGGCGGACAAGCGGTCGTCGCTTCGTTGTAACGCTTAAAACGTCAATTATCTACGTATTTCACACGTTTAATGGCGTATCGGGTTCAGCTATGCGGTATAAAATCATTATAATGATAATAATAAAAATCAATATAAATAATAATAATAATAAAAACCATTTATAATAATTATAATAATAGTAATAATAATAAATAATAATAATAATAACCATTTATAATAATTATAATAATAGTAATAATAAATACATAATAATAAATACATAATAATAATAATAATAATAAATAATAATAATAACACAATACGACGCACAAGCCACACTTACGTGCACGTACGAGGATATAGCGTTGGTTAGGTCCGGAGCCCGGTGCGTTCCCTATCGTAGAAAACGGTCTCTCTCCAATTAACTATTGTTGTAAAACCGCGAGTCTCCGCCCTCGACCCCCCCTTCTCTCACGAGCTTCTTATTATAAACACGCCTGGTGGCAGGCACGAGGAAGCTTCTGAAAACTCACGTTGAACCACCCGCGTTTTAATTCTTTTTTTTTATACATGCGTGTATATATATATATCTTTCTCACTCTAAGCTTTCTTACATATACATATACATACATACATATATATATATGTGTGTGTTAAAATAAATGCATACGTAGGTAGTTATATATATAATTTCTATGGGAGTCTCTCGAAGAAAAATTTAGTCGCGCGTTTCGCCATAATGGGAAATTCTAAGCGAGAGGAATAAGATGAATGCCCGATTGTGTCCGGGCGTAAGTAATTCTTATGCTCTACCCCCCCCTCTTCGTTCCTCTCGTCGTTGTCGTCGTGCACGCTGGTACTCGTCGTTTACGTCTCGGTCCGTCTTTTCGTTCTTCTACCTCGACTATTTTTTATTTAGCCAGTTTCTCGTAATACCACGTGCTCCAGTGTTAGACAACGTACCAGGATCGTAGATAAGACGAGTCGAGAAATCTGAAGGCACATAGGCGTCGATGCGGATCTATAATTAATTCGAATAGGTCAATCGGAATTTTGTTGCCGAGGCTAACGTACACGTTAATATTGCGAGACGATGACGCGTGACCGATAAGAAATTATCGTCTGCGTTTTCTCAACGTCGCGATGATTATCATTATTTTCCTTGTTTCTTGTTTATTTTTTAAGGATTTATCGATTTTCAATTTTTTATCCAAAGGCTCGAATGACGAGAAAAATTGGAATAAAATTATGGATCGACGTACGATAATTTTCATGAATTTAATGAAATATTATCGAAAATTATGTGGCCAATTAAATCGACTTTGGAAGATGGAATTTTTACCAAAAAAAAAAATCGTTTCTCAATCGTCCCCTTTCCGTATCGATATTTATCGTTGCTCGATTAATTCGCCCCTTGATAATGGCAATAATAAAATAGCAACGTTTCATCCCGATCTAAATCGCGATTCGAGACACGATTTATCGTGTGCCGATGCGCGCCAATGGTTTCTCAAGGCAGAAACGCGATGAGCATCTCTGTCTCACTCGAGATTGGAATTTACTCCGTGTATTCTCCGCGTGCACGCGTGTTTGGCTGGCAGCTGAATAGGGCTCGAAGCCCAACCATCGGATTAGCCCGAGTTAGGTTTATTCATATACACACACAGACACCAAAAAAACACACACACAGACGAAGAAAACAGAAAATATATATATAAATATTTTATAATAGATACAAATTATTGATGGAGGGGGGAGGGGAACTGGTCGCGTTTCGATTTCCATGGGATCCCGTTGGTATGTATACACGACTGTGTTTATACAGGAGCGTGTGTATAAGAGAAGACGAGAAACGAGACGAGACGCGAGAGATAGGAGCGAGAGATAAGTCACCGGACCGGCCACGCGCTCTAATCAGGTCTCTCCTCGGAGTCACTCGAGCTATACCTACGACGTATAATAATATACACACAGGTATACACCCGGCTTAATAACGGTGTGGCCATCGCATGCACCGAGCACTTTCTATGTACACACTCGGATTCCCCCCCTCCCTCTGTAGTCACGTGATCGAAATCACACCGTCGGAGGACTCTCGGAAACGTGACGGAAGCACCGTGCTGCGATAACGGTGAAACGTATTTATCAACGGTTGAAAAAAATATATTATTCGATTTAAAATCCAATGAAGAATATTTTTTGTCCAACTCTTTTGTCGACTCTAATTGAGTCCAGAGGAACCGTGGAATCGTAGATTATACGTAGAATGGGTATATAATATTGTTGTTTTTTTTATTTTGAAAAGTTCGTCGGTTGAAAATTGAAAAATGTGAATTTTTCAGGTTTTTTCGAGTTTTGACCGTGAAATTTCTAGATATCGGGAATAATATTGTTATTTTCGTGTTGTACGGGAAATTTCCGATGGAAACGAGTAGTCGGGCGTGATTTTTGGACGAGATAAACATTTTACCCCCACCACTTAAGATTCTTTGGGACTTAGGGGACTCATGAATTTTCTTTTTTGTCGTATTGAAATTTCGAAGGACTCGCGTCGAACTGGAAATTTACCGTGGTACGCGAACGTGATATTGTTGTTTCCGGGTTTTAACGATTTTCCAGTGAAAAACTAGTTTTTTTTAATCATTTTCCAAAAAAAGAAAAACTGGTCCTTCCAACCCTTGATAAACTTAGGCATAGCTGCCCTTTCGTAGAAGACGATACTCGGAACTTTGACGGAGAAATCCACTTGGATTTTCTCTCGTGACCGCGAATAGACGGTTCGTACAGTCCAAGATTGTTCCTCGTTGTTGTTGCCGCAGCTCGTATGTACGAATAAGGCGAAGGCGTAGTTTCCAATCGTTCAATTATTCCGTCCGCGACTCGATTCGTTTCCGCTTCGGGACAACTATAGCTGCGGGGATGAAGGAAGTGGAATAAATAAATCACGCGTCGCGAATTTGAAAATAGACTCGTAGAACGTTCGATTAATTAATTAATTCGACGTACGTTAAATTCACAAATAATAATTAAAATTTTCGTTCCTAATGAGAAGATTAAAATTCGTGATGGAAAAAGGAACAATTAACGATCGTCAAAGACAACGAGAATCAAGTTTCCTGGAAGAAAAAAAAATCGCGATAGTTTCTGCGACTCGACAATTATAAATAATTGTCGTTAATTATGTAGTGTGAATGCGAGAGAGAGAGAGAGAGAGGCGGTGTTCTAACAGTGGCTCTTATTAATGCGCTAGTACGCTAGCCGGAGAGAACAACGCTTTCCGTCGTTCTCAGACAATTTACCGGACGACTCTACGGCACAAAATCGCATTACGCATATTCTTATATATGTATATACGAAACTTCTCGTTTGAGCTCGGAGCCAGCACGCTCGTTCAGGAAACTCATTAAGAATGAAAAATCTCGAGGACTCATTTACGATCAGATTGTCGGCCGGGCGTGACGTTGTTACTGTACGACGAAACTGCGACTGAGAAAAAAAAACATATATATTTTTGCCTAGGAAAAAAACGATAGTAAAGTATTCTGGACCCAGGCGTATAAATATATATATATATATATATATACATTTATTTAGAACGTATGAAGGAATGTGCCATATGAAAATTTGTATTATACGAGCCAATGTCTTGTGTAGAAATATTAAAAATTGATTATTAGCATAAAGAGAAAATGGGGATGGTATTTGCACGCGGCTAAAGTACATGCTCGAGAAGTTTCACGCCGGTGCATAAATATAGGATGTGCGAGACGGACTGTCACGGTCAATTACCATCCACGGGAGCTTTGACGGGAACGTCGCGTATATTATAAGTACATAGATGGATCATGATTCATCGAACGTTGTTATTTGTGTCTTGGGGAGAAAGAAATGGAGAAATGCATCAACGATACGTGAAATTGCGATTTGTTACTTACAGTCATTAGACCGATGCATGCAAATTGTTAGAATTCTTTTTTTTCTCGCTTTATTACCTCGATTATTATATCGTCTTTCGGATGAAATATTTCTTCCGTCGGAAATATTCGATAAATGTATCGTCTTTCTCGTAGAATGATGTGTTTATTATTTCGTTACTTTCTAAAAGGGAATTAAGCTTTAAATAATCACAATGGTCGATAGAGGAAAATTTTTAAAAATCTATTTTATCAGAATGTAAAAATTGTATCGTTTGATAATCGAAGTAAGTTTTTAAAAATAATTATTTGTCGATTGGATCACTTTAATTACCTATATAGAATAATTTTATTAATGACGACTTAATTATGTCGTTTATCTAATGAACACGATAATTTAATTCATTTATTTCATCATATTTTCAATACCATCGCGTGCAAAGTGGACGAGCACGGTCTAGGCAAGCGCCTGCGGCGCTGTAACGTGCTGTGCGCCGGCGCGAACCGGCGAAGTCGCGTAGCAGAGCTCAGGCGTGCCAGTCACCAACATGGCCGCCCGCACGTAGCACCGCACATGGCTGTCTCCCTCGCTCTCACCACGCTTTTCGTCTCATTTCGTGCGCGAACAATGTGAATCTTATCGCGCGAGTGTTCGCTCTTATCGATCGATACGAAAGAGCTACGTGTTAATAAGACACGAGAGAGAGAGAGAGAGAAAGAGAACCCCGCGAAACGTCTGCCAGTTATTCGTAATGAGAAAAATGATCGAAGCGAGGGTACGTCGCACGTCGGTAGCCGTGGCAACAGTCAACCGCGGCAACGGACTCGGCTACGCTTATTTCCATAACCCGATTTTCGCGATATACATTACCTAATCGAGAGGCGCGCATGCGTGCTCAACAGGCTAATAAATATTGTGACTTCGTCTCTGAAACAAATAGAAAATAAAGAACGCGTCGGCGACGTTCCAACGTCACTTTTCGTCGATTCTCGCGACGATCCACGATACAATGACGAGCAACGTATAAAACCATCGTTAATTGACGTTCCACGCAAGCTTCAAACACAAAGTGATCGACGGTGTACGTAAATCAAATCGCCTAAATGCCAAACGTGAACTTTTTAATCGATTCGTTCAACCTCCCGTTATAGTTCAAAGGTTCGTATCGCCTTAATGAGAAATTAATCGTTCCCCGACAGATTTTTTGTTCCCCAACATCGACACCGTTTAATCTCCGAATCTTTAATCCCGGATTTATCGTTTATAAAATGAATCGCGATCGTCGCGATGAATTAAACTCTTCAAAATTTTTTCTTCCGGTCGATTTTTTGTATTCTTTTCTATCGATTCGACTCACGCGAAGTGCTACGCCTGAAAACAGTTGTAATTATCGTTGGCGCGGTCCCGTAGCGAGAAGAATAATTGTCGGTGGTGGGGGGGATAACGAGAGCGAAGAGAAGGGCGAATAGGAGAGAAAACTTCTCCCGTTCGAGATCTCTCGTTTATTGTAATCGCGGTGAAATAAACGCGAGCCACGTTTCGACCCTCGGCACTCGCTTAATCGTGCCCCGGTGTGTTTTGGCACGAGACAGCACCAACGGCCATACCGGCTCGTGCGTGAAATCCGGCCTGCAACGAACAACGGGCAACTCTCCGCTGGCTCACCGGAGATACAAACCGCGTCACGGCCACAACAGTACGGTTTGTTTCTTCAACGGCCGCGCGCGCGTTCTGTCGCGGGAGAGAGAGACCGCATCGCTTACGTAGAAAATAACGTGTGTGCGGTGTTTTTTTTCGTCGTCCGTTGTTCTTTTTTTTCGTGTTTTTTTTTATTCTTCTTGCTGCGTCGACCAAATTCAACAAGTGCACGAAAATTGTATCGCCCGACGGATTAAGAACGGACGCGTCGAATGGATCTTGACTTTGAGGATTTTCAACGATTATCATGGGCCTAAAATTCAGAAATTTGTTCCGTCGGTGAGTTAATTACTTATCGCACGATTTTATTTCGAACGATTTTTCAAAATTAACGTCGTAATCGATTTATATAAAAATAAAACGAGAAATAAAAATAAATCAATTCGATTTAATTATTTGACGATGAAAATTTGTCAATCGAATGCAAAATAATAGATTTTTGTAAATTCGTATCGACGAATTTAATATGAGAAATTATCGTTTCTTCTTTTTTTAAAAAAAAAACGAAACATATTTTTATCTCTCGTCCTAATTCGATTCTAACGCGTTAAGAAAATTAGTCGCTAGGCGAATAAATATATTTCGTCGCGGATAATAACGAGCCGAGAGTGTCGCTTCTAGGGACGAAAAGTTGCGACCGGGCGATATCGTAACGTATAATCGGTTGTTTGTAAACACAGGCGCTTCGTGCGCGAAGGTCGAACCTCGGTAACGTCCTCTTCTCTCGTACAACGTTTTCGCAAATATTGACGACCCGTGGGCTCGAAATGTATTTTGTTCCTCGAACTAGCGTTCGGTGTTCGCTCTTTCCTTTATTATTCACGGGTGTGTCTCACGAAGAAATTCTTACAGGAAATCCGACGAAAGATAAATTTAGCCTTATTCTCGTGATAAAAATGAAAAAAAGAATACAAACAAAAAATAATAAATACGCTAATTGCTCACGCCTTTCTCGGGTACAAATTTTTTGAGCAAATGGTAAACCAGTCTTGCCTCGACCCCGGAAACCAAGTTTCGAATATTTCGCAACGCCTCTCCTTCTCTCCCCTCACCCGCCCCCACACTTTCGTTCAGTTTTCTCGAGGACACGAGGCCAGGATTTACGATTAACCTCCTTCACGTGGCATTTTGATTGTTCGCGGTTTTAGGGAAATCGGGCTTTTCGTTTGGATTAAAAAAATTACAGTTTTATACTTAATTAACGATTAATTAATATTCTATTTTACGAATCGATATATCACGAAAACAAAAAAATACGTTTTTAATGTTTTATGTTGCTCGATCGTTCGTTTTGATTGTATTTTTTCTTCTTTTTTTTTCGTTCCGTCGATCGATCGTGAAAAATATTCGTTGGGAACGATTAAAAAATTAGACGGTAATTCGTTTCGCGATATTGTAAGGCGAATCGAAAGTTGCCGTGGGGGGTAGCGATTTAATTGGCGAAGCTTGTATTTATGCTAATATACACATTCTTGATCATATGCGGGTTTCTAGTTTGACCTTGAGACTCTCGTGGCTCCTAATTCGCGTCTCGACGACTCTAACGGGGAAAGAAAAGATTCCATTTCTTATTTTTATTTTTGTCTACGGACAAATTAGACCGTTCTTTTTTTTATTATGTTAATTTTAATTTCACAGTTTTAACATTGTTATCATTATTTTTTAACCCACCTCGAAAAATTTGATTTTTGTAGAAATTAAAAAAAAAAAAAAATTATAAACGGAATTTCTAAATTTGAGAATAAAAATAAAATAAAAATTATTTTACATATCGAACACAATTTCATCTATCGTCAATTTTATAGCGAGCATCGCTCGAGCCTTTCGGAGATTTTCAAAGAGAAAAAAAGTGATTAAACAAATATTTAAATATATAAGTACTTTAATGAAAAATTCCATATATGGCGTCACCTTGAAAGGGTTGATTCGTTTAACTCATCCAAATAGATCGTCGCTTTATCACTCGCGATAAAACCTCTTTCTCTCTCTCTCTTTCTCTCTCGGTGAATTTGATAAAACGACGATCGAATGGGCTCGAAATTCTCAGAAGTATAAAATAATAAAACTCGTCCGTGCCGAGTTCCCCGCAAAAATAACCGTACGAAATTCATTCAGACTGTATATATCTCTTTATCTCCATGCGCAACTCCGTCCAACGGTACTTTTCATCCTCGTCACGGCCATATAAGTAATTAATATTGAAGAGTTTAATTGTATTTTGTGACGAACGGTATTTTTATTTTATTTGATATATTTTTTCTTTACTTTTTTTATTTCCATCTTTTTTTATCCTCAATTTTAACGTAGCTGCCGATAATTTGGGCAATGAAGAGAGGGGGGGAGAGAGATAAGAAATTTCCAATCGAGAGTTATTTCGTACGATACGAGCCTGTGATAACGAGGCGATGAGTTGAATTTGGCTTATCGATAAATATCGAATACATAATTTCTTTTTTTCTTTTTTTCTTTAAGGGGTCACGTACAGTTAGGACTTCGAAAAAAAGGGGTTTTTTGCGAATTTTTTTTGGGGACACATTTAAATAATTAATCGTAAATCTTTTTCCATACAAAAGACATATATTTTAAGTAAATAATACAATTTTTTCATTGCAAAATATGCAGAAATTTTTCCATAACCGCACGTAACGTAGGGGTCCCAAAAAAAAGGTCCTCCGCGGTGATCAGTGCAGCTCGTCACCGGATCGTCCGAAATCAAAATAAAAGTAGGGATCATTAGTTAATGACATAATGCTCCGGTTGATCGAAGGATTTGAAAATTTTATGATTTTTCACAAAATGGTGGATGTTGGAAGTCAAAGTTGTGTTTTCGACCCAAATTTTGCTCCCATTTTCAGCTATAAAAAAAAAAAAATAATCGCATAGAAAAATCCTTCGTTCATCCGGAGGACAATTATGTCTAGAAAAAGTGAGCAAAATTTCAAGTCGATCGGTAAAGCCGTTTCCGAGGTACAGTGATCACCGTATTCGAAAACATAGTTTCGAGAAAAACGCATTCAAAGTTTTCAGTACGATTTACATGCAGAAGAAAAATTTCCGTTCAAAGTTACATATCTCCATACCCAACAGTCGGATTCGTCTAAAATTTTCACAGAATACTTTTCAAATGTGCTACTTTTAGAAAATGTAAAAACAAAAAAATCGATTTTTTGAAAATTCTAACTGTACGTGACCCCTTAATCAATATTTGAAAATTTGGTAAAGAAACGAATAATTAGTAAATTAGATAATGATAATTAACAAATTGGAACGCGTTTCCGTTCTCGTTTGTTCGTTTTCTTTTTTTTCTTGCAATTTTTGCAATTTTTTTCAACCGGCGCGCGGTAAAAATTTGCGAGGAATTGCCGGCGTCTGGAATTCGTTCTATTTAATTTACGTTACACATTCGCATCGGTATGATCGATGAATGAGTCATCAACGAGCTCGTTATTATCTTAACACGAGTGACGAGCGTATGTGTGTTTCTGTGCATGTGTGTGTGTACACGTTTTGTCACGCGGTTTAGTCACGCGCGCGCGCGCGCCTCATCCTTCTCGGCGTGTGTTTCATTATTTTTCTTTTACGACGATATATAAACGTATTTATGATACGAACAATAATTAAATTCGTATTGAATAAAAAAAACAACAATAAGAAATTATTTGTCGTATCTCGTCGTAAAAATAATTTTTTCGAGTCGAAAATGAATAACGAGATGAGACAAATTCCCATTTTGTTTACCAATTGTACTTTATTTTTTCAATATTTTTTTGAAATTTTTGAAATTTTTTTTTTTGTAATTTTTACAAATTTTTTTTTAAATTAAAAAAAATTTTTTTTTGAAATTTTTACAAATTTTTTCAAATTTTTTTCTGGAATTTTGTAAAAATTGATAAATTTGAGTAAATAATCAACGTGCTAACCGAAGAAGCGACGAGCGTCGTTCTCGCAGTCTTCCCGCTCGATTTCCGTTGCCCCGGCAACGCGCATTATACCAAGTTGAAAAAGTATTCGTGAAGAACGTACGAAGCCCGAGACACCTGGCGCGCGAAGCATGGCACAACAGTCATCCTGAGCACGAGTCCTGTGTGCGCTCTCCGGCGTTTGTTATATTGCGGCAATACGCGTGCCCCGAGACCCGACCGAGTGAGAAAGAGATCAAAAGCCGGCTGGCGAGAAAAATAGAGAGAGAGAGAGAGAGAGAGAGAGACGACATTTCTTTCAGAAACGGTCATGGAAGAATCGTCGGTTAGGGACGTTCGTACATAAATTTATGCTTCGGCTCGCGTTGATCGAGCGCGCAGAAATATTTGTTTCCACGCGAGAAAAAAAAATGCAATTTTACAACCATTTTTCCAGCCTTCGTAAATATCTCAATGTTTTTATTTTTAAATTACTTAAAAAAAAAAAAAACCAATTCATGCTATTTGCTAAAAATTTGTAAAAATCATTTCCCCAAATTTTAATAAATTTTCACAATTTTTATCAATTTTATGAAAAATTAGATGAATTTTTTTACTTTCATTCAATTTTAATCGAAATTTTCTATTTGAAATTGTCTACTGAATCGACATAAATCGTCTAGAATTCGTTAAATTCTGACGATTTTTTAACTAAAATTTAACGAATTTTAATAATTAAACGATTTTCAATTAAAATTATATGTTTTCATTAATTTCGTGAATTTCAAAATAAACAAAACAAACAAAAATAAAATGATCCTCCGCCCTCTGATTGATCGAAGAGTTGCGAAATCGTTAATCAGGGATAATTGAGGGATTCGCGACGAGAGACGAACGAATAATTATCGTCGATCGGAAACTCGCGCGCAAAACGTTTCGGGCTCCGCGATACGAGAACGGCCGAAGCGTCGAGCGCGAAAGTTGCCGAGTCCTCCGTGAGTTGCCCGTTACTCCGAAGTTTTTCTCCCACCGGGACGCGGCGGTTCGTCAGGCAGACACAAACACTTCAGTAGCGAGCCGACGGTTCGCGGGAACTGTTAGCCGCACAGCTGTATTCGCGTCCTCCACGTGCACGTCAAATTTTAATTTCCGCTCGAGGGAACCTCAAACGTCTCAATCGATTCGTTCAAACAACGTTCGTTCTTGAAATCGCGAAATTTTGAAATTTTCGTACCAAAAATCAATCGAGCGATTAATTTGTTTTTCTTTTCTCTCGAACGAATTTCACTCAACGCCGTGAAATTTATCGATAAAAAAGAGACAAAAAAGAACACAATACCGGACAGTAGTGAGTTTTCGTAAATAAATTTGCGTGAGAACAGTGAGACATTTTTTTGTTCGACGTTTGTTTGAATTATTCGTGATAAAGAAAATAAAAACAATCGGACAAACGACGAGGAAATTTTTTCATTAAGACGATAGGAAATGCCGGAGTCGATTTGATCGAACGGTGAGTAAAAAAAGAAAAATTTGATCGATCGTACGAATCGTTGGATGATTTTTTGAAAAATTATTCTCGATGCGAAAAAAATCGGTTGGTTATTATTATTATTTTTCAATGGTATTTTTGTGGCAGGATTAACGATGATTACTCTAAGGCTGATAAGAGGAAGTTTTATTGTAATTCGCGTTGATCGAGGATCGACGGTCGATTGACTCAGAGGGACTGAGAGATAAATACAAATATTTCTCTATCGGTAGCTTCGAGCGATAATAACGCGCGCGTCGATAGCTCTAGTTTTAATTTCTTCAAGTTATTATTTAAAGAAGATCGAGTTGAATCGTGGAAAAAGGCGAAAAATGCGTGCGATCGAAAATTTTCGGTTCGTTCGCCGCATCGAAATTGTTATTGAACTCGGTATTCGTTCAAGGTCTCCGCTGTCGATGACATTTGCTTACGGAGATATCGATATTCTCGTGAATGGCTCCCCCGATTCTCTGCCAGACGTCGATCGAACTCTCCGTTCTCGCAATAAAATTCGTAACATTTTATAAAAAAGAAAGACAATTTATTTTATTTTACATTCATCGATTTTTCTTTAAAATCGATAATTGTAGTATTTTTTTTCTAATCGGTAATTTTTATATTAAAATTCAAAAATTCGATTCGATGGAAACGAAGTCTCGACGAAAATTTCGAGGGAAACGATATTTATTTTGTTTAATGAAAGATTACGCGATCGGCGAATTAAAGTACAATTTTTTTTTTTTTTTTCGACGCATTACGTTCACGTTTGTTTATTATTCAACGTTGCTACCAGCTCGAGGTACACACATATACAAATAGCGACGCGCGAATCGAGAACAAGGCGCCCCGAGGATTATGCAGGTGCGATGTATATTGTTGTCTTTTTTTTTTTGTCATTCCTCGTTTCGTAATTGTCGCGACGATACGCTAAAAGAAAAATATATACACACCGGAGTTTTTCCTCGAGATTATACAATGTATATTTTTCTTTTGTTTAACAAAAAAACATAAAATAAAATAAAAAATAAGTTTGTGCTTTCTCGACAGATTTTTCCTTTTTACATTTTTGTCCCAACTGATGAAAAATACGCGGGAGAAGAAACAAAAAAAAACGTGCGAAGACACTTGCGTCTCGTGTAAATTATGATTTTTATTTTTATTTCTTTATCCGCGCAACGACGCGTCTCTAATTAATTTCGCGTAATTTTTTCAGTTTTTAACATCGCGATTTTGGTTTATTTATTTATTTTTTTATAATTTAATTTTTTTTTTCAATTTTCTGACGTAATTTCGCTATTTGTGATTTTACCTCGTAATCTCCGTTTGCTTGAGATCGCGCGATTTCGTCTCTATAAATAAATTATACGACGCGCAGGTGTCTCGAAATTTTTGATTCGTGGCAAATCTTCGTCGAAACATTTTTTTCGATTTTTTTTTCTCTTTACAACGAAGAAACGTTTACTCGCCTACTACGACTCTCGTAATAATACTCGATTTATCGGTCTTGCTCCCCTCTTCACCCCCCTCTCGCTCATAAAAAGATTTACGACTCGTCGTCGAGACGTTTGATTTTTTTTTCTACCGTTTCTTCAAAGCCAATAATAAGAGACTGAGAGTCCCGATAACACGGGGGGGGGGATTGCTCGTGTCGCACACTGCGTCGACACGACTGTGTTCGGTGTCACCGTTGTCGAACGATCGTTGGCAAACAACGATGACAAACGACAAAAGTTCAACGAATCGATTCAAAAATAATTATCAGCAAGAAAAGAAATAAATACAAAAAAATTTCTTTCTCATTTTTCACAATTTTTTTCCCGATTTACAATTTTGTAGACAAATTTTTTTTCTTATAAATATACATGAGAAAATGAGTGAAAATTTAGAAAGTGGCGATAAGAACGAGGGATAAACGCGAATAATTTAATTGCTGAGAAAAGAAAAGATTTTTTTTTCATTATAAAAAAAAAAGAAAGAAATGAAAAAAAAGGGGAAAGAGATAAACATAGGAGGATCTCATTCCGTTAGGTACGCGGAGGATCGTGCATGAAC
This sequence comes from Netelia virgata, assembly GCA_951802705.1. Taxonomy (NCBI): domain Eukaryota; kingdom Metazoa; phylum Arthropoda; class Insecta; order Hymenoptera; family Ichneumonidae; genus Netelia; species Netelia virgata. Next base: position 35,401,996 of record OX637867.1, on the reverse strand, counting down.
GACGGGGAGGAGGAGCTCGTCGATGCAACGAGCGTCTCGCGATCGTCGTTCGTAGGGATCGAGCGAAATATCTGGCTTCGAACGATAATTATAAAATCATTTCTGCGGCTTGTCACGGTTGGCTCGTCGCGCGCACGCGCGAAACGTTCCTTCTTCTCGTCTCTCGTACCTACCTCGGGGTCTCTATCCTCTCGACAAACGCCCGCCCTATCTAGAGCTGTTCTCTGCCTCTCTTCCGTTTTTTTCTTTGCTCTTCCTACCTTCTTTTTTTTATTCCTACAAACGTATACACAGAGGGGCGAAATATAAAAATACTAGGAAGAAGATGGCAATACCGGGCGTTGGCATCGACCGAGGAAAACTTTGAGCTCGGAAACGTGTACTTTAGATCCCGGTTCTCATTCGTTCCTCGAAATTATATTGCCTTCTCTCTCCCTCTCTCTTTCTCAATATATTTCTTTCTCACTCTTTTTCTCTTCATGCCTCATGGATCTCGTCCTTCACGTTCGATACGGACAACACACATACATAAATGTAAATATACATATATATATATATAGGTGTACAGTTATACAGTAGAATTGGCAAAGTGGACGAACGAGAGATGACGAGAGACAGGCGAATCATTCGAATGGAACAAACAAAGCGACAGTTGCGTACGAATCTTTAACTCCGCGTCGAGAATTAACGAAAAAAAAAAACAATAAAAAAAACAAATATTGTCTCGAATGGATTTTAATTGATTTTTTATTTTTCTCTTAATTTTTTGTCTTTTTTTTTTCGAGTGGAATTTGAGATTTTTTTATTTTTTTTTTTCGTCGAACTCGATTCTGACGCAAGTGCGCGGTGTAACAGGTAAGATTCTGGGACGTTGTGCCTACGTATACGTATACGTAGAGCGTGTTATAGATGAGAATAAATACGCTATCTTGGATCTTGATAGAGTTATCAGATATGGCGCCATGGCAGGTCGTCGCCGAGTGCTTCTTTGCACATGTGTTGTATATATGTGTATATATATTAATATGTGTATATATGTATGTGTATAGCGCCGTACACTTTTATTTTACGATGGGTAAACAGAAGCCCGCGATTCCTCCTCGTCGACTCGCTCGCTCGCTCGTTTCTTCGCTTATTTATACGCGAACCGTGCCAAGCTCTCGTCTTCAACACGTCCGATTCGAGTTTGAACGGTGCAAGGCCTCGTTGAAAAAAAATAAAAATATGACGATGCTTGGTGAGAGAGAATGAGAATAGGAGTTCACAGCTCGGGGGCTTCGGCCCGTCGGTAACCTTTCGTTAGCCACTTTTTCACACATATATTCCCCGAGTTAAAACACATATGGAAAGAAAGCAAAGAGAAATTTCGGATTTTATCATTTTTTAAATTTTGTTATTCTAATCTCGAAGTCGTTTAAAATAACATTGTTTTTCTTGTTATTTTATATATAAGGAACGTCGAACAGGACGCGATTTTTTTGATAATCGATTTTTTTAACGATAAATTAAAAAAAAAATGTAATTTATATTATACAATTTTTGAATGGAACGAGTCGATTACTTTCCGGGCTATCGATTGTCAGCCACTTGCGATCTTTCGTTAACCACTTTTTCACACATATATTCCCGAGTTAAAACACATATGGAAAGAATCCAACGAGAAATTTCGGATTTTCTCATTTTTAAATTTTGTTATTCTAATCTCGAAGTAATTTAAAATAACATTATTTTACTTGTTATTTTATATACAAGGAACGTCGAACAGGACGCAATTTTTTATTTTTTTGATAATCGATTATTTTTTTTAACGATAAATTAAAAAAAAAAAGAAATATAATTGATATTATACAATTTTTGAATGGAACGAGTCGATTAGTTTCCGGGCTATCGATTGTCAGCCACCTGCTACGGCGATACGATTTATCGATTTCTTTTTTTCTTTTTTCTAATTCTTTTCTCTACCTCCTTCTACCCCGCGCCGCGTGACTTACGTACACCGGCAATTTGCGAGAAAATAATATTCGTAAAATAATACACGTGGTAGTCGTAACGAGAGAGCAGCTCCCATTTCTCTCTCGAGCGTAAAACTTTATTATTAATTGCAACGTCAACGAGCCTTGACTATTGATCATTTTGTTCACTCGCACACACACACAATACACACACACATACACACATACACACGTACAGACGTTACACGATACGATCATAAATATATTTTCTAGCTCATGCGCACTGGACGATTATCGAATCACTGCGCAACCATGTGGCTACCCCCTCCCCTCTTCACGCTTTTATCGGTCGAGACCGCGCGTTGATTTAAATATCCGGAAATTAGATCGGGTTATCTATAATTCTATCGTTGGGCGCACGCGCAACACGATCGCTTCCGGAATCGCAACACGATCGTAAAAAAAAAATTACAAAACAAAAAAAAACATTTGACCATAAAAATACCGATCTTACATCTTGTAGATGATGTCTAGATAATTCGTGATAAAAAGTTAACGTCGAGTGTGGAAAGCGTTTATAAAGTTTCTGTTTTTTTTTAAATTTATCTATTTTTCTCGTACCGGTAAAAGATCGACGAACGACCGGAATACGTAAATATCGTTTATTTTATCTCTACGGTCGATCGGAGGAAATTTTTTTTTTTGCTTTTTTTATTCACGCAGATAAAATTATCTAGACTAGGTCGTCTCTCGTCAAAATCGTTCGTACTCTCGTCTACACGCCTATCGTCACGCTAGTTCCTATCGTACGTGCTACATATATATAATAAAATATAATTTTGTATCCATTTTTTGTATATTAAAAAAAATATATATTTATAGGTATTTTTGTTTTGTTTTGTTTTGTTTTTCAAATTCTTTTTATCTCAGAGAGAAGTTCGCAAACGCGATAAGGCAATTTACGTACTACGATCGCATCGCATCGCGGCTCGATACGTACGACCGGCAGTTCCAACTTTACCAACGTGTACTTAAACTAAATAACAGTCCACTCGCTCGATAGTTGTACCAGAATATCGGAAATTGAGTGTATCGTGTATACACGTGTGTCTATATATTATATTTATCAGTATGTGTGTGTACGTATGTATATGTGTTTAATGATATTCGCGACGGATTCAGGCTAGGTAACTGTAAAGGTACCGCGGAGGGAAGTTGATTGAGCTCGGTGCGATGGGCGGACGTTTGAGTCTATCAAGATCTCTCTCTCTCTCTCTCTCTCTGTATTTTTTTTCTGTCTCTCTCGCGTCGCATGCCCATGATGTGACTCGACAGATCCGCGAATTTTTAATTAGAATCTATTAATATCATTATTCTCATTTTTTGTTTCATTTTCTTTTTTGTATTTCTTTAAAAATATTTTGCTTTTTCTCTGTTTACGTTTTTTGTATTTTTGTTTTTTTTTACAATTTAACTTTTTCTCGGTCGAAAAATTTAATATTTTTGTAAATTGCGGTATGTCGAGATTATAATGACGATGGTCGTATCGTTGGGGAAATTTTCGATTCGGTAACCTCAAATTGAAGGTTTTTTGATTGATAAACAAAATTTGCATCCTGCTGGTGCAATCTGAACACACGCGGTAAAATTATCGTCGTGCCGTTGCCGTTACGCGACGAGATCCGTTTCGTGTATTCCGAAGCAACCTTGAATCTTCGACAAACGCGAAAATTTGTCCATCCTCACGTTTATTTTTTCTTTTGTTTACATTTCGTATTCTCGGAAAAGTGACGATTATTTTTTTTTTCTTTTCGCTCTTACGAATCGTTGTTTTAAAACAAAACAAAAAAACAATTTGACGAATTTTCGTACGATTTTTGCGGTTGAAACGAGAAACAACAATGAGAGAATTTTGAGGAAAACAAAAAGAAAAATCGCGCGGGTTGCCGTCGAACGATTTCGAAGACGAGAGTGTTCGACGAAATTGCCGCGGCCAAATTGGGGCCTCTGCGTCGTTGGATAATTTTCGGTTCAGTGTCCGGGAAGAAAAAAAATTGGGGTGAGGGCAGTGACAGAGACGAGTCGACCGTCGGTAGCGCAGGATGGCAAGGGGGAGGGCAGGGAGGTAGCAGGTCCTTTCGCAGAATTCATCATTGAGACAACTCGCGTTTATTATTTGTCTCATTGCCTTTTTTCCTCGTGAATTCGTCGACGTTCGGCGAAAGCGAAATTCGCCGATGGCGAAATCGAGTTTGTCCCAAAATTTAAATTTCATTCAAATGTATATTTATATTTTTTTTGTTTTTTTTTTTATTATTTTTATATTCGTTTGAATATTCAACGCGACTATTTTCATTTTCGTTTCTTTTTTTTTTGGTCGATTAATTTCACAATCGACTTGTCCATCAATTTTGTCTTCTCTCTCTCTCTCTCTCTTTTTCTCTGATTCCAAAGACACGAATTTCCATTAGATCAAGTCGCGAGATTCCCCGGTGGCCGAGTTGACGGATTCGACGTATATGGATATATTTGTGTGTGAATATATATATATATACATACATGTGTATATATTTATCCACGAGTAAATCCAAATATGCGAACGTCGACGAGACGTATCCGGTGAAAACTTTCACGCGATTTCGAGAATCTACCGTCTGTGTCCTTTCCGCATGATATACGAGCGAGTCTCGATCGTCGCGTCCCGATCGCGTAAACGAAAGATTCTCAAAAAGTAATTTGAGCCTCGGTTATCAAATGGAATAAAACAAAACAAAAAGAATAATTAACGAAAACGAAGATGAAAGAAAAATTCAAAATCTTAATAAAATACAAATTCCTTGATAAAAATTGTCATTTTTTTTTTTATTACAGAAATAATATTTTTATTCGATAATAATATTATTTATTCGATTTATAATGTTTCGTTTGTTAACCGCCTATTTCGCCTTCTCACGGGTTAAATAAATATCGTTTGTTTAAATAAAGTTGTTTTTTTAAAAATTCTTTAAAAGAAAAAGAAAACGAGGGATTTAGAATAGGACAAACGTGTAGACGAGAAACGGACTCCTCCTCGTGGCTTTTAATAGGGTCGGAAGATCGCGCATTAATGAGGCGGCGAAGAGAGAAAGAGAGAGAGAGAGAGAGAGAGAGAGAGAGAGAGAGAGAGAGAGGGATAAACGAAACGTGTCAACTATTAAATGTGTCCGAGAGCATCACGTCGCGCAGGAATCTCCGGTCGGCCTCGAAGACGTCGGCGAGGTCGATCTCTCGCCCGCGAGGATACAAAACGAGAAGCGAATCCAGAGAGAAAGAGAGAGAGAGAGAGAGAGAGAGAGAGGGACGCGATTCCTGTCCAGAGACGAAAGTCACCGGACGAGAATCGATGTTGATTATTGGCTTGGGGCTTTCAGCTTCGAGGGTATACGAGACTCGTGATGAGAAAAGAGGGAAAAGTGCACGTCTCTCTTTTTTTTTTTTTTTTTCTTCATCTTCCTCTCATTTTTGCTCTCGATCACCTGTACGTCTTATCGCGACTCTCACATATATATTATTTCTTTATTTATTTATTAATGCAGAAAGTAATATCTAAAATAATAAAAATAATCAATTAAAACACAATAATAATTATAATAATTGATAATATTGTTAAGAAATAAGTATAAGTAAAAAATTACAAGAAATAATAATCAATAATATTATTTTCTTTTATTAAATTATATAAATGATAATGTTTTTAAAATGAAGAAACAATATTTATTAAATAAGATAAACAAATTATGATTTAGTATCGTTGTTATTATTGTTTCGATTTTATATGCGAGGGTTGTATTTAGCGAACGAGTTGTCTCCAGCTGTCAGGTGTATATATATATATATATTTATGGACGTCGCATAGCCACGATATAAATATATATATATATATATATATATATTTATGGACGTCGCATAGCCAAGAACGACGCAGCGAGAGATCTCGGAGACCGAGATGAAAGTACACGCGCGGGCTCTCTCAAGGCACACGCGAATGACGGACCAGTTTTTCCGCTCGTCCTCTCCTGGCTCGCGCGACTGCTTCTTTTCAAGCACGAGCGAGAGAGCCATGTCGGGATTTTAGTACGAACTTGCCGCGAACGTCGTTAAACAGAACTCGATATTGCGAAAACCTAATATAACGTGTCAGAGTTTCAAGAATTGAAAATGAAAAAATACGCGAAAACATTATTAATTCGATTCGACGAAAATTTCCAACTTTTTCTTAAATTTCAAAAATAAAAAAACATTCTTTTCATTAAATTTATTTTTTATTTTTATTTTATTTGTTTTAAAGCGAATATGTAGGTCTACTCTACATAAAATATTTTGCCGTGACGCAGCGAGATCGACGTAGATCGTAAAAAAGAATCTCCATAACCCGTCACGTTCTCCGAATTTAATTTGACAAATCCACGGCCCGATATGCATCCGTCTATCACGTAGATCGTGATTGCTCTCTTTACGTACCCTCGATCAACCTCGTACGCCTCGATTATTTATTCATCGCGGTCGATCAAAGTTACGATTTTATTTTCTCATTTTTATTTCTCTTTATTCGGTTTTTTTTTCTTTCTTCAAATTCTTCATCGACAAGGTCGAGAGGTCGGACTACTTAGGAAATTCTGTTTGGACTCGTACTGTCCGGACTCGTTCCAATATTTTTCCACTGACGAAGATTTATCGAGGTGGACGATTAGATTTTTTTCTTCTATTTATTTTTTTTTTTTTCGTAACCAATTCCACTTCCACTTTTACCTCGAATCTATTAGTTCGTTCGAGAGAACGATTTCTAACTCGGCGCCGGCTCCAAGAACGTTCTTATCCTACCCTCTGGCATTTTATCCACGTATATGGGATATTTCGTGCCAACTTTATAAAAAAAATTCCATCGCATTTTATTCCAACTCCCAACTAAAATTGAATTTATCACCAAAAATTAATTTCTCATTAACACTCGAGTATGCAATCTTGTTTTTTCATTAACTCTTAACGTCGTATCTATATTATAAAAATCAATCGGCTAAATAAATTTTCTCCATTTTGCATATTTTTTTTACAAATTTATTTTCGTTCCAATCCAACAAATTATTGTTTTTCAATTAAATCTCCCCGGAAATCGAGGTTTTTTCTTTATGGTTATAATTGAAATCGAATAATCGTAATACGTAATACATACGTACGTTTAAACAAGCCGTAGAAATCTTCTCCTGGTGGCAACGACCTTGTTATCCAGCAAAACGTCTCGAAGGAACGAGACGCGTGTCCCGTAGAGTCGCTCTCGTCCGTATTCGTGCACTTCGCATTATACGAGTTTATAAAGCGTGATATATACATACATATATATATATATATATATATATATATATATATATATATATATACGTATCATATAAGAGATACCTGTAGCAGGATTATCCTCCTTGCATCCTGTTTACATCCTGCGGCTCTTCATGGCGAAGATAACGTTACTTTCATTGCTCTCCCCCTCCCCTCGACCATCGCCACTTATCCCTATCGATGCACCGGCCACTCGCCATCTCGCGATATTTTACGACAAACTAAACGTTCCCCTCTCCCTGCTTTCTTAACGTTGAAAAGCAGGAAAATGAAATGTATAAAAAAAAGTAAAAAAGAAAAAGAAAAAAAGAATCAACTCGCACCAGAAATACGAGTGTGACCTTTAGGACTTTGTGAAATACATATATATATCTATTTATATACGTAATAATAATCAACGATCCGCGTAATACGAGACTTCGTAACAGACGTAACGAGAGAGAACCGCCGTCTCGAGAGATGCAACCGCCGATGTATTAACTATCTTTTTCCTATTCGGAATTCTTCGACTGAATGCTGAACTCCCGTGTTACTATATGTATATATATATATATTAATGCGTATATATGTATATATGTGTGTGTGTTTGTAATGCGTTATGTTATGTATCAGCGTAGGTCGATCAGCTGGCGGTTACCGCGGACTTTCCAAGTGCAGAATCATAGGTATTAACGCGAATACACGTTTTTACGCATTTTTGCTTCCTTATTGAGAATTTATTTTTATTTTTTGTACTTACAAGAAGAAAAAAAAAACAATTAAATTAAAAAACAGTATTTATGGAAAATTGGAAAAATTTAATATTTGACAGTCACGTTGATTTGCGGTTTTGACAATTTTTTGGTAATGTACAAATTTTTACTTTTTTAAATTGGAAAATAATTGAATTTTGCTTTTTTAAAAATTTTCTTTTGTGAAAATAAAAATAAATTGATTTTCGTCGAGACAGCGGGGGAGATCTCGTCGCCGATTTATTGCTCACGCTCGGATCGTTAAAGAGCCCCCCTTCGTAGATTCGTAAATCGTGACGCGATCCCCGGACGGTCGCGAAGACGCACAGTGTGTGTGCGCAACTGCGCATGCGCGCTCCTTATACCCAGCTAACCGACTAAAGTCGATCGACGCTCGAGCATTTGTTCGACGATCTTTCGTACGATCTCGCCAAATGTTGCTCTTCCTGAAATCTTCCTAAACAAAACAAAAAAAAAACTAAAAAAAAATCATCGATATTTTTATTTAAAAAAAACAAAAAAAAATTAATGATAAAAAAATTGTAATTAAATTTAATTAAATTAATTAAATATTACGATTTTTTTTTCGTTATATCGGACCTCGACGTCGTAAATTTACGGAGGATAAACCACTCTGCGCAGGTAGGCACGGCGCAGCCCGGAAATATAATTCGGTACGAAGCGTGAAATTCTCGGGAACGAAGATGTGACCGCATCGAAGCATGCCTCGTATAACTGGATCGTGTTTCGTGTGCAATGTATTACATAAAAAAAATATTTAAAAAAAAATAATAAAAAGAATAAAAGAGAAAAAAAAAATTTTACCTCGAGAGTATCTCGGATTCGCGCGTGAATTTCCTGAATAAAAGCTCGTAAAGTAATGAGAATTGGCAATTTGCGTGGTGTACAGACTACGCGCGCGATATATAACGACGCGCCAATAAATTTTACATTCATTTCACCGTCGTTATTACCGCGCCTCGTAAGACCCGGCAATGCTCGAATTTCTAAATTCCCGGGTGAGTCACGCGCATGCGTACTGGAACGAGCGTGATCCGAAGTTTTATAGCTCCAAATTCCATCGAGCAAATATTTCCCTCGAAAATTGTTATTTATTTTTATTGAATTTGTTTTTTTTTTTTTTTCATACTCTATTATCGTCAATTTTGACGAAATTTTTACGACGTTCCGTCGATTTATAAAAAACAAAATAAATATATATCTGTTCGAAAGAACGAAGGAATAAAAACGATCGACCACGAAATAGCTCAATTTTCGTATTCGCGGTTGTAAAGAAAAATAATATAGCAGCCATTTCCTGCCACCTCGTGACGTCAATGCTCGAGAAGGATTTTATTGCGTTTACTCGAAACGACGAACGATCTGGAATAATGCGTCGCGTGAAATATTTCGTGAAATACGCGGTGGATTAAAAGAGAGGAAAGAAAACAAAAAAAGAAAAAAAATACAAACCAAAAGACAGATATTGTCACGGATAAAATAAGACGCGAGAAAAAGAATAAGTGCCCGGCGATTCTTCTCGCGATCGTCGAGGGCAAGGAAGAGTGACGAGAGACGCTTAAAAAAAATAAATAAAAAAGAAGGAACGGTCACGACTTTGTCGAGGCGAAATGCACTCGGGATTCACAAAACGTTCTCGTCGCCTAAGTCTTTTCTTTTTTTTTTTTTTACTCTCGCATACGCTCGGACACGTTATATTGCCTGGACGTAGCAATGATGCACGTGGCATACATTTATGTATACGATTATCGTTTCTGTTGTCGTCGAACGTCGTCGAGAGAGCTTAGAGAGGCGAACGAGTCAACGAAGAATTTCTATGACGGAATTTGTTAATATATTGTCTCGCGTCGATCGATTTTGTCATTCTTTTTTTTCGATAAAAATCTCAGACGACGATAAAATTCGACTCAATTTTTTATTTACAAATTTTCATCTTTGTCATTGAATATAATTTTTAAAATTTTAATGGTAATTTTTTTAATTTTTATCAAGAAATTTAGCACGATTATTAATTTCCAAAATTTCATCTCTCATACTTGTTTTTCAAAATTTTTATTCCAATTTTCGAATTTTATTTTTGGTACGTGAAATATTTTTTTGTAATTCTCCTTTCAATTTTTATTTTTCGCCACTGACATTATTAAACAAAATTCCCAATCGAATGTTCCACCGTACGGTCCATCGATTAAATTTTCTCGCGACTCGATCGCGAAAATAAAAAAACAAAGTCAAACGAAGAAAAAGCAACGTTCGTTCGACGGTCACGCGCGACGAACTTGACACTGTCCCAACCTCTCTCTGTCTCTCTCTTTCTCTCTGTCCCCATCGCAGCATAGGATTATTAATTATCGCACTCGATTAAGAAAAAAAAAATCGAGAATGAAACGAGCGAATATTAAAATTCAAGGGTTAAGAGCTAAAATTATCGAGTTAGTAATTGGCGACGGCTGAAAGAATCGTTTTGTGTGTAAAACGATATAAAAATAATAAATAATACGCTTGTTCGACGATTATTAGATGTTTCCCGCGGCAACGATAATTGTCTTGTGCCCAAGTCCTCCCCTCCTTCCCTCCCTCCTTTAAGACGAGAAAAAATGATCGTCGTAAGCGCTGAGAGAGCGAGACGGAAAATCGCAAAACTGTTACGTCTCGAACGATCAATTATTCCCAGCCGGCAAGAAACTCGACCTCGGGCCCCTCCGTGCGACGAGAGTGGGCCCGAGCGTTGAATTAATTGAATCGTTACGTATGGTAACTGCGCTCTAGAATCCGCGTGTCTAAGAAAGAAACCGAAAAAAAAACAATCACAACAAAATAAAGATAAAAAAATTATCGAAATTCAATAAAAAATTTCATTATAATAATTCAATTTTTTTTTTTATTATTTATGTTTGACGACGTGAAATTTAATTTTCTATTTTAAATATCGAAACAAAAAAACAAAAACAAAAATTAGGAGTACGTGTGTTTTTTTTCTATGGAGAATTGCGCAGTTCTCAGTCCAATTATCATCGAGATTAATTATTCTCGTCGCATTTTCTAAAACGAGCGATGAACAATTTCTCCTCACCCCCGCGAGAGAATCCACCTTGACGACATTCGTCGTCTTACATGGGAGAGGCCAGAGGCGTGTCGAGGATTCTCAAGTTTCGATGTCTTACGTACGAGCTTTGCGTACAATTGTAGTCGCGTATATATATACGCGATATATGTATTACCCTGATATATATATATATATATATATATATATATATATATATATATATATATATATATATCGGGGTAATACATGTTCGTGGCTACCATCGGTCACGTGTGGCAAAAATTGCACGTTGCAAGGTCTTCTTCTTCGCGTTCTCTGTCTCGCGATGACATAACTCTCGACCGGATAATTCGCGTTATTTCCCGTGATTCTCGAACGAATTCGATCCGTCTGAAAAATAGAGAAAAAATTGCCTTTTTTCATTTAAAAAAAATTTTAAAAATAGATATTGCAAATAAAAAAAAATAAAAATGATAAAAATAACAAAAAATGAGTCACGCAGGAATTCGACGCTTATCGCAATGTGTCGTCTTCTCGAACGTAAACTCGCGACGACAGGTCGGAAAATAAGTCAATTAACGAATCAATTATCTATTCCGATAGCGCGAATGATAACGAGAAAAAAAACGAAAGAAAATGAACGCAGAGAAGAAAAAAGAAACGAGTCGCGCAATTGCGAGCAACCGACGACACCTGGAGAGAAAATTCTGCTGCGTATTTTGTTTACGCCACGGTCGGACGTGTTCTTCTTTATCAAGAAACCAAAGAAAGAAAGAAACAATGTAAAAGCAAAGAAATTTCAATTAAAAATTGAATTTTGAAAAAATTCTCAAATTATTTGACAATTTTGTTTTATTTCGTTTCTCGTTATTCGTGGAAATTAATATCAAGGACGAATTTTTGGAATTATTTTTGCGGAAAAACGATTTGAGATAATAATAATAATTAAAATTAATAATAAAAAATAAAGGCAACTGGTTGTCACGACATTGCAAGGTTGTCGGCAATGTCGCAATTCTGATGCAACGGAGCGTTGCGTGTGACTCGCACCGCGCACGCGCGGCAGTGCGTTTAATTTTCTTTACGTTACACGTAGTACGGCCGTGTGTATGCACGTGCATCACTCGTTGTTGCACTTTGCGCGAGCCTCTTGCTTGCCTCTTGCGGAACGCGCACCTGTGCGACGTCGAGAGAAAGAAAAAAAATGAGTTTATTTGAATTTGAAGGAAAAAAAAAATAATAATAAAAAAACGCACGTTTTTGCATTCAAAAATCGCGCGTTTCTCGTTAATCGAGCTGCGATTCCGAACAAAGTTTATACGCGTTGAATAATATTTGTTTTATTCGAATTGCACAATTTTAATGAAATTTTTATTATTTTGTTTTAATCAAAAATATTTTTTTTGGTAAAAAAAAAAGTTTTTTATTCCTTCAAGACGTTATTTATGGTGATAATTCAGTCCATCGATTTCAATGATTAGAAATCGACGATCGATTTATTTACAAAATTTGTTTGTTTTCTTTTTTTTTTTTTTTTAATAAAGAATAATTTTTGTTTTTGGTTTGCAAAAAAAATTTTTTTTTCGTCTTCGAGATTCGACGATGTACTTTCTCTCGCGTTATTTCGTCTCTTCGACCGGATATCGAGCCACGACTCCCACCAGACGACACGGGCTTTTTGATCCTCGAGAGATTTTTCCCCGTGACTCGAGACGAGACACCGGAAAGTCCGACCTTTCTCTCGAGTCGCGGCGAGTCTCGGCTCATATCCGCGTTTTGCGCGCTTCGGACAACATTTCCGTCGTTCGTTTCTCGTGAGAGCGCAGAAATAGCCAGCCACCGGAAATTCCACCTCACGTCGAATTCCGGTTTTTTTTTCTTCGCCTCTCTCCTCGCTCTTCTTGAAAACGTAAAGCAAAATAAAAAAATAAAAAAAGAAGAAAGAAAGAAGAATAAATAGTTATTTTTATATCCTCGTGTGTTCTCCGAAAAATATTTCTCGTTCAATCAGAAATCGATTCGGGTAAGAAAGAAAAAAAAAACAATCTTGTCCCGGATCCTCGCGAGATTCGATTTAATAATAAAAAAAAAAACTTCTTTTTTTCTCTCGTGATAAATTACTCGTCGATTTTCTCGTAACGTTTACGCGGTCGCGGTCGAAATTTATTTTTGAGAAACTCTCTGCGAGGAGGCGTAATTCCACGTTGCCGGTCTCGACGAACGACGCTCCGATTTTCCATCGCTGTTTTTCTCGACGAACGTTTTCGATTTTTATTGAAAAAAAATTGTTGTTTTTACAAAATTTCTTATCGTTATTTATCGGCGGTTTCTTCACGCTTCGCCCGCTTTTCTCTCGAGTGAATATATTTATTTATATATAAACGCACGAGATATAGCGCCTGAAAATTTTTATCGGCGACGATTAATTCGAGAGAAAGTAGAACGCATCTCTCGTCCGGAATCTTCGTATATTTTCCAATCGCACGGATGCACGACAAATCGAACGCTCGTCTTTTTTTGATTATTGTCTTTTCTTTTTTATTTCATATTTCACAATTTTGTCTAATTCGCGGTTGCGAATTATTATTGTTTTATTACCGATCGTTCGACGATAATCGTCTTTTTATTATATAAACGAGAATGCGCCGAGATAATGAAAAAAGAAGAAAAAAAGTGGAACCCGGAATCGGAGGAAAAACTTGACATAAAAAAAAAACGTTAACGATCGATCGATCGAAAAATTCTTCGAGGACCGTGTCATACCGATCTTCGTGTTGATAGGCGCGTGATAAATTCTTGACGGGTGTCGCGACGAATATTGTCGATCGATTTTTCACGGCTTCTTATTACGACTGTCTATTATAGGCTTAGCAATTATTTTTATTATCATTACCGATCGTACGAGGTCCATGGAAACGATTTTATAATGTCTCTTTATAGCCGGCTGACTCGTTAATTTTTTAACGTAACGATTCGACACCAAGTCGCGTTAGAAATTAAATACGAATATACGAGAGTGACGCGATAACGGTAGGTTGAAAATAAACGAAGACGTAAAACGCGATATTTCGATCGTTTCAAAAGAGAGCAATAAAAGGATGCTTGCGCGGTTTTTTCTTTTTTTTTCGTTTTTTTTTAACGATCGGCGACGACGCGAGTCATTCGACCGAGAGAAATAATGCCCCGATAAAAATCAATAAGAAAATAGGTCGATCCGTTGAGAAGACAATATTTATATATATATATATATAAGAATTTAATTTCTCGAAATTTCGAAGTTTTATTATACTTTTTAATTTTATGGACAAAAACATCGATCGATAAAAAATGAGGACGCGATCGTTGCAGACGGTTCTTTTTATGACGCATGTTTAGGAAATCTGCCAGGGTCTTCGCTTGGCTCGGTGTGAAATGTAATAATCGTCTATATCCTCGAATGACGCAGTTAGTGTTTTCCCAATCGAAAAAGAATGCCAAGAGTTCGAGATGTTCCGAGAATGTAAAAATAAAATAATCGATCGTCGAAGTACCCTTGTTCGATCTTCGACGATACGATTGGCAAGTTTTATCGATACCGCGGTGCGCGTTTGCCCCGTCGTTCATTGTCTAAGAAAAAGGCTCGTATCGATGATTAGCAATTTATCGAACCGATAAGGATTAAACTGTACGATGGAAATTATCGTGAATGGGGATTTTATCATTCGACCGACGTAACCTAGTTTGCTTCGTAACGATATTATTTGAACGATGAAACGTGGCGCGACGATTCGATAATCGAAATAACAATATTTATCGAATAATACAATAAATATATTTATTATTAATTATTTATCGTTTATTATTTATCGTTAATTATTTATTGTGAATTATTTCGTAAGTTTAAGAGGGCGGTGAGAACACTTGAGTTATAAATTCGAGAGAGAGAGAGAGAGAGAGAGAGAGAGAGAGAGAGAGAGAGAGAGAGAGAGAGAGAGAGAGGGTCAGAGGGTAAAAGACAGGAGTCGCGCGCGCGCGCGAGTATATTCGGTCATTAATTAGAGAGAAAGTGGAACGAGTCGTCGGTGAACGATCATCGGACGTTTCATAGTCTTGGTCCTTTCTCGACATAAATCGACCCGTTCATCTTCGTCCGTAAGCGGAGGTCGGAACCTCGCGTTCGTAAACGAAACGTGTATAATAATAATGAATAAATAAATTCACCGGAAAGAATCGTTCGCGTTCGCGAGCTCGCGAAACCAGCCTTGGATGAATCTCCGGCGAATCCGATTCTCGAAACTCGCTCGAGATTAAAATACCCCGGGGATCTTTCGCCCGAATGGGAAATTCGTGAATCACGATGACCTAATAATCGTTTCACGAACGTTGGAGACGCGTATACGTACAAAAACGATAGAAAAACGAGAAATAAACGAAAGGTTGGGGCAAAATGAACCACTCGAGTAATTTCAAATTTCCCGCTTCGCAAAAATCAGCTTCAAAACGTTATATCTCGAAAACGATCGATCCTACGAAAAAATCTCAAGAACAATATTTCGTCCATTCTTAGGTTTTCTACGCGATAAGATTTTTTTCAAAATTTTCCATCGTGTTTTTTGATCATTTATCATGCGATCGTTTCACGAGTGGTCCATTTTGCCCCGCATTAACAAATTTATCTATATTTATACATCTGGCACGTTTAATTATAGACTCTCGTGTCTCTAAAGGACATAATTGCGTGTACACCGAGTTTAGTTTTATAGTATTGTCGTTAAGATATCTCGGTGCGGCATTAGGAGAACGAGGACTCTCTCAAAGTCGAAACGAGAATGAGAACGTTGCGCGCGCACGCGCGCGGTGTTTTGTTCGGCTTAAAAGGAAGATGGAAAAATATAAGGTATATAAAAAAAAAAAAAAAGAAACAACGTCAACGAGTAGGCGCGCGCGGTACGGATCTATTGTTGTTCTAGCTCGCGGGACGAACTCGAAGAAGAAGGCCTGTTCGACGCGACAAGTTTTATAGGTCACGGGTAAATCGCGACTTCGTTCTTGACTTGAAAATTCTTCAACGAGGAACGAAAAAAAAAGCGGAAGAAAAACGACAAATTTCATTCAACGAAAGTCTCCCGCGTTATTCCGTCCATAAAAGTCGATGGAAAAATCGTTTTCCTCCTTTCTCTTTCTCTTTTCCTTCGACACATACACATATATATATATATATATATATATATATATATATATATATATATATTCTCATTTATTTACGAGGCAGGATTAATTAACTATGCGATCGTCTGCTTGCGTCGATTACGTAACGAGAGACGATCGGATCGATAGATCGGCGTGCGTCGACGAGATAGCGATCTTAACTCATCGAGGAAGTAATGACGTTGGGGAACAATAATACAGGCGTTTCTAATCGTGTGTTGGTATTTTTCTTCTTCTTCTTTTTTTTTTTTTTTATGATGATCGTCATTATCATAATGTAGTCGTGCATGCTGATATAACACGTGCGATGGCTCGCGATATATAACTCTCGTGTGTTGGATTAGAACATCGGAGGGTCAGAGAGAAAGAGAGAGAGAGAGAGAGAAAGAGAAAGGGGGGAATAATATGGCGGAAGAGAATGGTTTTGAATTTTAATTTTGCATACTCGACTCGTCTCGTAAATTCGAGACGCCTCGAAGCGCGATGCCTCTCGTCTCCTCCCGCGCGTCGTCCTTTGCGAATCGCACCTGTCGAAGAATGCGCGAGTTATTGCGCAAATTCGTCGATGTTATATAGCGGTAATTAAATTTCAAATTTTATTAGACGCGCTTCGTCGAATCTTCCGAGTTACGTTAATCTCGCGTTTCCTGAATGTGTGCAACGTTTAAACGAATTAAACAATGTTACGATTTAATTGAAACAACAAAAAAACTAATGTTTTTATTCGAATAATTTTTATCAAATTATTATTTTTTTTCGCGATTTGTTTTATCAAGAATAATATTTTTTTGTGGCGGAGAATATTTCATAACTATTGATTTATTAATTTAATTACAAACTTGATAAAAAAAGGGGGTAATTAATTAAATTAAATTTTTTTGAATTAATGCTGCGAAAAGATATTTTCTTTTTTCTGTTTTTTTTTTTATGCCGATGGCAATTTAACGTCGTTGTGTTACGCCACAGGCACGACGAATTCGTTGCACAAAAATTTCAACCTTGCGCCGAGAGCCCCGGTGGGTTGACCGCAGCCTCCGGCTCGATATTACCTATATCGTACTCGCACTACGGGCCAATTTTGTTTCTTTCCTTTTTTTTCCGACTGGAATTATTTATCTCGAAAGTCTCTCGCGGATCTCTCGCTGCATAGCCAGAGAGAAAGAGCGAACGAGAGGGAGAGAGAGAGAGAGAGAGAGAGAGAGAGAGAGAGAGAGAGAGAGAGAGAGAGAGAGAGAAAAGTTGTCCCACTTTCGCCGAAAACGATCGTCCCTGATCGACGAATGTGCACACACATACACACTCTCATAATATAAAAATGTTTAATGCATCACGAGGCATACATCGTACCATAATTTCCCGTGTAAATAAAGTACGAGAACGGTACAACGAAAAAATAAAAAAATAAACTAAAGCATCGTCGTACAAGCCCCGGCAGTTATTCTTTGGCAAAAATTATCTATTCCAAACAACAACAAAACAGAATTATTCAAAAACCAAATTCATCGCAAAATAAAATGAAACAAACATATTAATTACTTTTTTTTTTTTTTATTTCAATTAACGAACAAAAAAAACACACGTAGAAAGAACAAAGTTGGTTTGAGAATGGTTCGCGGAGAAAATTGGCCGGAATGTCGCGCTCCCTCGCCCAAAGGTTATTACACCGGTAAGAATCCCAACTGCTGTTGCTGCTAGCGTCGCCTCTCGTGTGCGCCTGGATAGCGTTCCGGGCTTGTACGGAGTAGGCGTCCAGGCCGGTGCGCTCTCCGGCACGCCTGGACAGTGGAAAATAATAAAAACGAATGAGGAAGTTATCCCGTGCACGAGTAACATACACATACATACATACATACATACATACAATATATACAGACATATATACTATATATATATATATATATGTATATATTGTATGTATTTATTTATATATGTATGTATGTATATAAAGATATACGGTTTAAAGCAATGCACAGCTGTAAGTGGTTATATAGGCAAAAGGACGATAAAGAAAATAGCGAGTCGGGGCAAGTGTCTTCCGCGTGTCTGTGTGTGTGTGTGTATGTGTGCAAACGCACGAATATGTACATCGTACCGTGTTTACCGTGTATATATACATTTATATATATAAAGGTATATACATATACGGTGGTTAGGGCTTGGAGGGTACGACGAGAGGGGAGAAGGAATCTCGATTTTTCGTAGTCCATTACGTTTCATCCTTCTCTTTCGTCCTTGCTTCCCTTCCACGGCCTTTGAGGCCGTGAGTTGTGCGAGAGGTTCGCGAGACGCGGGTAAAGGGACGTCGACTTGGCTTGGTATCTGCTCGACTCACGGCAAATTCTCTTGGAAGAAGAAGAAAAAAAATAAACAGAGAGAGAGAGAAGAATAAGAAGTAGGAGAGAGGAGAGAAAGATTTCTGATCTCGGGGATGCGGTAGAGTCGTGCTTATCGTTCCGCGGGTTCTCTGATGTTCGTCCTCTAGATCGTTTCTTCTTTTTCTTCTTCTTCTTCTTCTTCTTTTCCGTCTCTCTTCTTTCTGCTCTATGATATCTCAGAAAGTATCCGCTTTCGATCTATACACGCGGTGAATATCTCGTGTACGAGTGCGCATGCGCGTGAGCGACGACGCCTGCGCAAGAACGAACCAGCGCTGGTACGCATGCGCGAGTGCTCCCTCTCTCTCTCTCTCTCTCTCTCTCTCTCTCTCTCTCTCTCTCTCTCTCTCTCTCTCTCTCTCTCTCTCTCTCTTTCTCGTTACTCCGCGGTTTTTAATATAGTTCGTCTTCCGGCGTCGTTTTCGTCCCGAGCGAATGCACTTAGGAACGAGACTCTACGGTAGTCGCCTCTTCGCTCTTGGTTTTCTCAATACCCTCGAGCTATACGAGAGATATTATGCTTCCTTCTCTCTCTCTCTCTCTCTCTCTCTCTCTCTCTCTCTCTCTCTCTCTCTCTCTCACTCACTCACTCCTTCTCTCTTATTCTTTCTGTCTCTCTGCCTCTCTCTCTCACTCCTTCTTCTCTCGGAAGGTTCTTCTCGCGAGGAGGTCGCGAGCAAGGCCACCTCGGGCGTTGCCCTCCTTCTATCCTCTATCTTCTCTGTAACCGAGCCACTATAAGCCTCCGCTATGTGTGTACTCTATACTTATTTTATACGTATACAGAGAATTATATGTGTGTGTGTGTGCAGGGGCACTCTCGGCTCCTTTCTCACGTAGATATTACTCTACCTTCGTCGTTTTCTTAGCTCTTTCTCTTTCTCTCCCTCTCTCGTTCTTTCTCTCGCTCTCTCTCTCGAGTTGGCTGAACAGGAATCTATGAATGCCAGAGAGACACTCGAACGATCTTGTATGATATACTTTTCTCCGATGCACCTGGATTTTGTCACATAATCTATATATAAATATATGTAAATTCTGATATTTTTATTTTATTTTTCTTAAATTAAAAAAACAATCATTTTTTAAATTATTTTTTTTATCACCGCATGGCGCACCTTCGAACTTTTTTTTCTTTCTCCTGGCGTATTTCGTTCTTTATGCGCGTATTTTATTTTGTTTTTTTTTTTACTATACATCGGTTGATGTATATATAGCGCGCCAAAGTTATTCCGGTTCTTCGGCTCTCTAGACACGCGAGACTCGCCCATAGCTGGGGTAAAGTATCATCGATCTTACCATGTCAGGTTCGATTTTGATGAGAGAAACGAAATTACTCGCGGTGGGACCGTTCAATGCTCTCATTAACGGCTAATCCAATCGGTCCGATCATTTTTCATCGAGCGTCGTCGACGACTCCTTTGATTTATCGTTTCGCTTGGAATTCTTTTTTTTTTTTTTTATTGTTTTGTTTGTTTACATTTTCGCATGGATTTTTTGATTTATATTATATTTTGGTCAACATTATTTTATGCGTTTAAAAACAAAATTTATTATTTTTTTTTTGTTACTTGTCGATTCTCGTGTTTTTCCTATGACCTTGACGAAAGAACGTGATTAGGACCGCCATGGTATTTGGTCGAAACCGGTTTTTTTTTTCATTCGTACGCCTCTGCATTATTTCGTTTCCTTCAACAGGTGTGTTTCCCCCTCTCTCTTTCTCCCCCCCTCTCGCCCTTTCGCTGTCTCTCTCTCTCTCTCCCGCTCAGCACTAAACTCCGCTTCGTAATTTTCACGTTGATCTGCCCCACGCGAGATAGGAGTCCGGGAGCCAGCGAGGAATTTTTAACGAGCGCGCTCCCTGTTGGCCCAGGTCAGCTTTTATCTCACCTCGAGCGATGCATTTCGCCTCACTCGGTCAGAAAACTCGTTCCATTACCTCGAACAATCATTCTTTTTTCTTTTACGATTTCAATCAATTTTTTTTCATTCAATTTTTAGCAAAATTTTTCAGTTTTTTTTTATTATTGAAAATTAAATTTCCCATCTCCACGGTAAAGAAAAATAATGAACACATTTTTACATAATCCGGAAGCGCTCTCGATTTTCAAGGTCGCAAGATTTTTTAATTTTTTTTTTTAATGTTTTTTTTCTCTATTTCCCCCTCTTGAAAAGCGAATACTTTTCACTCGCGAGCGTAGACGCTAGCGCAGACGCAGAATTCTCGCCTCGAGCAACGGCCGGAAAAGCTTCATTAGAATAATAATTTAACCGTGCGAAAAGTTCGAACGACGTTCGCACAGTGCAACGTCGACCGTTTCTATGCAAACTATTATATATATATATATAAATTATATTATATATATAAATATATATATAAATTGTATTATGTATTTATTTAGTTATTTATTTGTTTATTTATTTTTGCACCGTGTCTAACACGTTGCAGTAAAACCCTCATAAATGACCTCGCGGTTTCCCTCGGCGCACATTTTTCCTTTATATTCTTTCTCTCATTCTTTCTTTCTTTCTCTTTTTTTTTATCTCATTCGCCTCCGCTCGCCCGTTTTCTTGCTCGCATCGACGACAGTCGAGAGACGAGGCGAGACTGACGTTTCACTCATCAGTCAGTCGAGCGAAAGTCATGCCCGGGGTAGACATTATTTTTACGTTAACAGTTGCGAAATTGTAACAAGAAAAGACTCCCGACCGGTAAGCAACGAGGCAACGTTCTTTTTTCTTTTTTTTTTTAACTCTTCGTGCTTCTTTCGTCGTCTCTGCGTAAATACAGAAACGAAAGACGAAAAATAAGAAAGAAAAGATTGAAGATTCACGACGAAAGTCGATCTCGTTCCCCTTTCACTTTTATTTTTTTTAAATCTTTAAAAAAATTCAATATTTTCAATTATTTTCTTAAAATACATAATTTTTTTTTACACCGTCGAAAAATATTTTTTTTTCAAACCTTGTTCGAGTACAAAAAAAATTAGATTTAAGAAAAGATTTTTTTTTTTAAAGTACATTTCGCATTGAAAAGCCCATGGATCGCGATTATTCTCATCGTTGCTTCGTGCACTCTACGACCTTGGGGATAAACCGACCAAATTGCTCGCACATCCTGCCGGTACTCTCACCTCGTTAAAAACTATACCTATCGGTATCTACCACACATACATATATACCTATACACATATACACCTATATATATATATATATATATATAAACATATAAAATATTCAGGCACTTATTTTATTACAGACAATACGCGTTAATTCCCTTGTTTCCACGTATTGAATTTTGTGGGTCAAATTCATTCGTCTGATAATAATGATAATTATAGACGATAATCACAATGATAATAATGATAAGAATAATGATATAGCATAGGCGCGTGCACGTGGTCAGCGATATTCCGTGAAAGTTCAGTGATTAGTTTCCTCCGATATAGAGGTCGGCCCCTTGCCCTTCCTACATACCTACTTATCGATATATTTATATATAAATATATAACCCGTCGATTATTTCTTTCTTCTTCTACTTCTTCTTCTTTTTTTTTTTAATTTTATTTTATTTTATTTTTTTTAATCGACGACCAACCTCGAACGTCGTCGAGTTTCGTCGCAGTCGGACGATTCATTCACGCATCGCGGAGAGAGATCGTGCCGAGGGCAAGCGAATTGCTCTCACGTTATTCAACACTCTCTTTCGCAGTTATTATTTATTTATACGTTTGTGTATGTGTTTATGTGTATGTGAAGTATCGAGAATTCAGGGATGTGTCTGTAAAATTCATTGGAGACATTGACCATTGGCACGGACACTGCGAGAAACGACGAGAGAGATATTAGTCGTGATCGCAACCTTCGATACGCTTTCTCGTCCTCTGGCATCGCCGACAGGGAGAGAAAGAGAGAGAGAAGAAATTTCCCGATGTTGCGATTACGCGCTAGCCGTGTACTTGTGTATATTTGAAATCAAACCGCGAGGAGCAATAAGAAATATCTTATGTCCAAGGACTTTTATCGAATTAGGAAAATCGAACGTATTTAATTTTTATTTTCATTTGATCGATTTCATTCGAACAAATTATTATTCTTAAACTTGTCTTTATTTTTAAGCGATCGAAGTCGATTCTTTCCCTATCAATTTTAATTCAAAAATCATTTTTGTTTGCCTTCGTGTCTACTCAAGTTCAATTTCAATTAAATTCAAGTTCAATTTCAAAGTTCGATGACTCGAAACAATTAAATTCAATCTTTTCTGTCGATCTATTTTATTTAACAAAAAAAAAAATATCTATTTTTCTCGAGTAGAAAATTAAATTCCGGTCATCTCTAATTACGAGGGAGCGCATAATTTATTGGGTCGTAGAGCGGACAATAACGAGGAGATAAAATCGAGCACCTGTCGTACTCCTACATATATATATATATATATCTTCCTTCTTTATATCTATATATATATATAAAGGGATATATTACCGAGGTACGAGAGAGCGCAATAAAGCAACCGCAAGAATGTCGTTTCAATGCCGTGTGTGTGTACGAGCCGCGATCGAGCAGAGCAACCCTTCCCATATAGAGACTCTCTCGAGTCTCCAGCTTCGTTTTAATTACCGCGAGGGGGCCGCTCTCGAGATATACCGCGCGACGCGAGACGAGCAGGAAACGCGACACAAGGCGCCGACGTTTATAATAATATTGTAGAGTGCCGATCGTTTCTAAAAGCTCATTATACTATTTTTATTTCCTTTCTTTCTTTATTTTGTTCATTCTTTCGTTTGTTTATCTTTGTCTCTCCGATATTGGACCCTCGACGACCAAGTCCGTGTAAACAATTACGATTATAGTCTGGGTGTCGTATCGAGGACAACCGCGATACACGAAACGATTCTCGCCTGATAATAACGAGACGGTAATGAGGAAGTTTGTCGTTCGTGCGAGAAACGGCACGAACGTGCCGATTTTTCAACGTTTCACGATCGGTGATGTTCGACGGTGGCAAAATAAGATTTTTGTTTTTGTTATTCATGAAACGAAGAAAAAAAATAATATTTTTAATTATTATTTTTTTTATATTTTATCGATTATAATCGAATTTATGATTTTAAAGGATAGCGAAAAAAAAATACACTTTAATTTCGTGCCGAATTTAATTTTCATCAAGGAAATAATTAACGAAATATTGAAGAGCGAGGAAACGTTTTCTCGTGTGTATTTTTTCTTTGTTTTGTAAAAATTCTTAACGACGGTACGTAATCTCGTCTTTGAAAAAAAATAAATAAAAGCCAACGACGTGGTTGATTAAAAATAATGACACGCGGCGACGTTCTTGAACGTTTCTTTTGATTTTTTCGGCCGCGAGTAAATATAAACGATACCTAAATATTATTTGGGTCTCGCGACACGCGCGAGGGGCGAATCTCAAATTCACGTATCGACCCTGACAACTTTCGAGATTAACGCTCCGGGCACGTCGCATTTTTATTTCCCACCTAAAAAATATTTACCAAAAACAGAATCGTCGACATGAATATTTAATTTTTTTTAATCATTCCAATTTTTATTTTACAACCTTCGTTCGTTAGCTAATCAAATAAAATTCGACCATCGTTTCGTAAACGTTTTCGAATAAATTTTCGAACTTGGGCGTGTCTCTAATTCGTCGTAAAGAAAGGATTTTTCATTTTTATTTATTAAGATGTCTTTTTTTCTTTTTTTTTTCTTTCAAGTTTTATACAAGTTGGGCCTTCGGGCAAAAATATTCCCCGTCGTGATTTCGTGTTAAACGGACTTTCTTAATTCCACGATCGCTCGTTACATTAATTCTCCGTGTACACTTCTATACGCGCGTTGTGTCTTGCGCTTACGTAAATAAAATCGCATCGTCGTAATCCGCGCGGGTTACAATTTTTATTATTATGCGCGCGTGTACTAATCGAACCTCGGGCTCATGTGCGTGGCCTATCTCGTAATTGTGGCGTCGAGGAATTTTTCACGTATGGAAAATAATGCAAATCGTGTTATCGCCCGAATTGGAATTCGCGGGTGAGTCTCACTGTGAGAATTGAAAGTTGTAGAAAACGAACGTTGGAAATTAAAATAAAATTGCAAAAATAAAATTCGATTTTTTCGTTAAATAAAAATAAAATACAAGAATTGATTTATTTTTTTTACATTCTAAACTTTTCTCCACGAAGTAATAATAATTTCGAAAATTGTATAAGTATGAAAATTCAATTTTTCGATTAATCAATCAATTTATCAAATAAATAGAATTTTACTCGTTTTATTTCGAATTATTATTATCGTTGTAATTATCGTTATTATTTTTCAAATTATAATTATTTTTCAAATTTGTGTCATTATTATTATTATTTTAATTATTATTCGAATAGTTTTCCCTCCCGGCCCTCGCGTATTCCTCGTTCTCTCTCGCTCGTTACGATTAGATTTATTCGTTCACGATTGTATTTCACATGGGCAAAGAGCCATCAGGTTTCTCTCGTTCCTTTTGCCATGCCAAAACGCGTGAGCTACCTGGCAATTCAATAGCATTGATTTCGCTACAGCGATACACGAAGAGAGAGAGAGAGAGAGAGAGAGAGAAAGAAAGAAAGAGAAAGAAAGAGCGTCCTAACGCCCCACGAGTGCATTCTAGCCAGCTGACAAAGCAAGTGGCGGCAGAATAGTACACAGAGACCCCGGGACTTTGCCCACCGCCGGCGATCTTCTCTCTCGATATCGATTACCTCTCATCGCTCCGTACACACGACCAAGATCTCTCTTATACACACATACATATATATATATATCTATAAAATTCTGAGAGTAACATCTACCTATATATATATATATAGTTTTTATATATCGTTATATATATATATATATATATATATATATATATATATAAATGTTACTCTCAGGTTAGCCTTAGAATTCTCACCACGAGTTAAACGCACTTGCCACTCTCCTACGTGCTCGAATCTGGTTCCGCGTGCTTTCGCCACGCCGATAATCTTTTTATTCCCGATTCGAGAAAAGAGAAAGAAAAAAAAACACACACATGCACTCACGAAAAAAAGAAAAATAAATGAAAGGAAAATTCGATTTAACGATCGATTCTGAATGAACGGTTTTTCATCGTTCGATTTCGATCGTTGCATTATAATTCGAAATAAGCATAGCTTTCAATTCCGTCGAATAAATTATTCGATCTACGCGATTAACATATTTTTTAGCCCTCTCGTCGAGACGTTAGAAAATTGTTCACGGTGCTTCAATCGACATCGAGATCGAACCTATTAAACATCAAATTTCTAACATAAAAAAATATTAATTAATCGATTAATTAATTAATTAACGTTTTAATGAATTGTCGATTTCCCCGTTGTCCTTCGCCGTCGTGAATATTCCATCGTGATTATTGAGCTGGTCAGTTATCGTCGTGCTTCGTCGTTCCAACGCGAGGACAAAAAGAAAGGAAATAAATCGTGACGCAAAAAAAAAACAAAAAACATTTTTAAAAAATTGAAAATAAACGTTCTAAAGAAACTCTATTACTCGTGCACGTAGCGAAGAGCAATGACGAAGGAGACGAGCCGAAGAGTGTGTGAGAGGGCTTTGCCGCCGATTCACGTGAAAGTTTTGTCCCGCGTTATCGCGCATGGCTATCTCGCGTTAAAGTCGATTCACCATTCGCTACCTCGGTTCTTGTTGTTGTGTGTGTGTGTGTGTGTATATATATATATATATATGTGCGCAGCCGAGCAGACGAACACGAGACGAACGAGAGATTCACACACACACACACACGGATAAACTCGGGTCGCACGCGTTTGTACGTCGCGGCGTTTTGAAAATTTTAATACCGTCCCAGGTCAGCGTTCTCGCTTATAGGAAGTTATTTTTCTCTCTCTCTCTCTCTCTCTCTCTCTCTCTCTCTCTCTCTCTCTCTCTCTCTCTCTCTATTTCTCTTTCTTTTTCTTTCGTTCGTTCACTCGTAATTTACGAGTCAGATGTGACTTTGTGAATTCTCATCGTCTATGCGCGCCGCCTTTTCCTTCTCGCGACGCTCACCGGTGGGTCACGGTTCGAAGAGTCGAATGAATCATTTTTTCTTTTTGTTTTTTTTCGTTCTTTTTCTTTTCTATTTTATTTGTTTAATTTATTTTTTGAGTAAAAATAACGAGTAATTTTCCCAAGATTGTTAAAGCGCGAGGAAGATCGTTCGTCGAATTGGTCGCGAGATCGAGGATCGTGGTAAAAATTCGTTCGATTCTTCGAGGCTTCGACCGACTTTCCATCGTTTGAAAGATTAAAAAAATAAACCAAAAATAAAAACAAAATGAGAGAAAAAAAATGATAAATGTAAATGTATATCAAATTTCTCTTCCGGCGGCGCGTCGAGGCTCTCGTAAGAATTAGCCCAATTTCTTTTTCTACCGCAGGCTCGCGGTGATGGATCTTGCGGTAAGATTTTTTTTGTTCTTTTTTTTTTTTTTTTTAATTGGGAACTTTTTTTTTCCACGTCGCGACGAAAATCGAAAACGTCGTCGTCGCTTTAACCTCGACTCGTTCGACCAGAAACTTATTTGTAACGATCGAGAATAACAAATAAATTTAGGATTGATTTTATAAAAAACATAAAGTTTATTTCTCGGAATCGAAGATCGCAATCGGCGATTCTACGATTTCGATTGTCAGGCACGTAATATGCGCGGACGACCGGTGAGTTTTTTTTTTCCTTCTTCTCTTTAGTTAACGCGGGTACCTGCATCGTGTGTCTCGAATGCAAATGTTGGAAGGAATCCACGAAGCGCGAGACTGCACATATTGATTCGGGGACGCGACGTTCGAGAAATTTTCAAAGTGAAAATGCTTTCTAACGACAATTGAGTAATTAATGAAATTAATAAAATTAACGAAATTAACAAAATTAATAAAAATAATAAAAATAATAATTTTAATAAAATTAACGAATTAAATTTATTTAATTAATGAATTCAAAATAATAATAATAAAAAGAAATATAATCGAATATCACATATCGAATGCAAGACTATCATATTTTATTTTCAACTACGTAAAACACGGTCTTACGTGAAAAAATTCGCGTATCGATAACGAAGTCTCGGGCGTCTCTGGGTCACCCTTGTTTATGCACGAGGCTATTTAACACGTCGGCGAAAAGGACGATATTCTAATCTCGCGTTCTAAAAACACGATTCTCGTTCTCGTGGAACGAGAATTTGTCTTGCTATTTATATATATTCGTATATCAACGATACTACGACACTTTTCACGTCCTTGGAACGTTATCGTTCGCTCTTATCGCTCGCGTCATCCGAGCCGACCGCGATAAATATCTGAGCCTCGTGAATAGTCAATTTTCGACACAAAATATTTTGCCACGACATTAACGATAGTGCGATTTTTCTCGCGTTGTGTACGTGTTTACGTTTCCTCACACGTGACTATACGTACCTAATATACGCGTTTGAGTCACAACGTGCATTGGAATTTTTGTTTTTACGTAAAAAAAATATTCGAATAACATAAAAAAAAATGATTATTTTAATTAAAAATCGTTAAAAAATCGTATTTTATTATTTTACAAAAAAAAACGAAAACAAATACAAATAATTTGTTTCCACGTATCTTAAATATTGTAAAAATTGAATTAAAAAATAAATCAAATTCAACGTTTTTTTTTTCACTTATTTTAGGATTCACGAAATCGCAAAATTTTTAATTTCCACAGCTCGACTCCCGTTTGAATTATATATAGTATTGTGTAAACGCCTGAAGTAAAATGCCTCGTAGATCTTATCCGTGCCGTATCAGGCTGAAATCCGGCGAGCCTAATTCGACAATGACGAAAGATCAATCCTATTTGCTCATATTTTTCTTCAATTCGACTTTCGATTTTACCCTCTATATTCGAAAATTCATTTTTAAATCATTTCATGACAATGATAAACAATTTTTTATCCCAATTTAGTTATACAATTATTTTTTAAATCTTTTTTTCTATCTCTCTCTCTCTTTCTCTCTCTCTCTCTCTCTCTCGCTCTTTCTATTTTCAACAGTTATGCGTGTGCATATATATACATAACTGTTGAAAATACCGTTGTTTTGTGAATCGCGTGCGCTCGACGGAACAACCATAGAAACACGAGCCCAGAAGTCTTTTATTACGATGGGCGATCGCCAGCAGTTGACCAAGGGAAGGAGGCAAGAGAGAGAGAGAGAGAGAGAAAGAGAAAAGGAGATGTCGATAGGACACGCGAGGAAACGAGAAAATATGCGACTCGAGGTACATGCCATCGGGCACCGGTGTGCACCACACCCTTGCGATTCAACGGGTAATCGAAGAGAAACGTGACGAGCTGAGGATCTTAAATAAAAGACAACTCTCTTTTTCTTTTTCTCTTTTTTTTTTCTTTTTTTCTCTTTTTCTCTCGCTCGTTCTCTTTTATAAAAATAATACAAGCAGTCGGCTCCTACACAGAAAATCGTTTGCTACTTGAATTTTATCAAATGGCGATGAAATCGTGGAAATGAAAATCGAAACAAATTGGAACAATTTTCTACCGCGCTTCTGCAGATTTGTAACAGACAATTTTCAAGTTATCTCACGAGTGTTAATTCACGATAACGATATAGACTTATTTTTGTTTTTTTTATTGACTTTTAAAAAACAATTTTTATTTTAAAAATTTTCTTCAGTCATATTTACGTAAATTATTTTCAACTGTTCATTGATCTGGATGAAGAAAAGTGGGAGAAGAAAAAAAAACGTCGAGACGCGTCCATGAGCTCATTGATATTGCGTCGAACGAAACTCGTTTCAGGTCGTCGATGACCATTTACGTTGAGAACCGCTCGCCCTCGGTGAACAGGTGCACGCGGGGAGAGAATTCTGACAATGGGCGTGATCGATGTCTCGATTATTTTATTCTAATTCCTAAATAGCTAGAGAGAGAGAGAGAGAGAGTTCTTTAATTAATATTTTTCTAATTTATCGTTAATTTATTTCTTCAACATTTTATTATAAAATTCCAATTAATCAAATTTTTGTATTTTCTAAATATTCTTCTACCGCTCGTTATTTATTTTTTAATTATTTTCCTCAATATATATTTCATTATCGAATTATTTATTAATTACAAAAACAAAACAAAAATCGCCTCGATTCACTCAATTAAAAATTATCCATTAATTCATCCTCCAATTTAATTCACGATTAAAATTCGTTTATTTTTTCATCGAAATTAAGTCCACGAATGAAAGTCGTGTTCTAATAAGAGCGAGAGTGCGTCTCTCTCTCTCTCTCTCTCTGAAACGCGTATATACCCTTCTTGATAAAAGTACAATTTTCCAACATTAAATCCTATTATACACCTTCGACGATGAGAAAATATAATTTTCGTGAAAGCTGTCATATTCCCATTTGGAAAAAGTTTCGATTTACACTTAGGCACGTCTCGTGTCTCTTCGACGTCGAAACTTCGTGCCACCTGCGTGTCTATGTGTGTGTGTGTGATTTTATTCGTGCGAGAAACATCGTCGTTTCATGCTGCAGTCATTTTCTCTCCTTTCGCAATTTTCCAATCCATCCACCGTGAGCATTGCCTTCGTTGCTGGACTCGAGCTTATCCCTCCTCGTACGTATGTCTGTCTGTCTGTCTGTGTATGTACGAGTCGTGCCCGAGCAAGTGCTCTCTCTCGTTTCGATATGGGCCGCATCCATAAGTGGCCTCTCGCACCGGCGCGACTCGCAAAATCTTGCGTAATGAACGTACGTTATAAAACCGTTCGATATTAATCAACCAACATTGGCATTTCTCGATTTCGTTATATCTCGACGATAAATCCTCCAAATATTTCCTAGAGACGACCCCTATTATTTTTCCTCATTTTTCATTGAAAGAAAAAAAAATAGTTTTTTAAAATTATTTTTTACTCGTCTTTGACACCTTTAAGATTTTTTTTTGAGGATTCGTCACGTGTTTACGGGAGACCAGATTACTTTTTTAATATTTTAATTTTTTTAAATTATAAATTTTAGTTTTACACTTTTTTCTTCTTTTTTTTCTTTTTTTTTCTTTTTTTTTAAGATAATATGAATCATAAAGATAAATCGTAATTTACACTTTCCATCGCTCTACCCGTTAATTTACATAGCACGAAGATTACGCAAGTGCGTCAAGCACGCGTATTTTCCTCTAATTCGCGTTCTTTTTTTATCGCGAATTTTCTACCGACGAAAAAATATTTATCGGCTCGAATTTTTTCAACGAAATATCAAAAAAATTTGTAAATTTTGTTTGAAAGACGAAAGAATAATTTGTTAAAAAATAAGAAAATAAATCAACGGTGCTGAAGAATTTCTATTCTCGCGTGCGATAATAATTTCGATAGCGAAAAGAGGGGGGCATGTCGTTTCGTCGACTTCGGAAAAAAGCTTTCGTGACTCTATCAACGACGGGCGGTACGAATAAGAGTGAACGATAAACAAAAAAAAAAGGGAAAAAGAAAAACGTAATATCGCGATTCACGGAAAGCTACTCGCCACGAACTCTCTCGGGTCGTTAGCCCACTTTCCGTTTTTTTCCATTTTCCTTTCTCCGATTTAACACTGCGTCGCATCAAAGTGACGTTTTTTCGATCGAACATAAATTTAAAAAATAATTTAAAATTACAAAAAAAAAAGAATAATTATCGAAAAAAAAAAAAAATTATAACCAATCGAACAATAATCGGCGATAAATAATGGAAAAAATCGTTTCGACCTACGAACCAAAATTGTCATCGATCGCGACGTTGCATTTTTTTTCTTCACCTCCTTAATTTATTGAAAATTTACGTAATCGCGAGAAGAGCGAGAAAGCGACGATAACGGATCGAAATCGGCGCGTGGCATAATTTAGATCGATTTAAAGTCCAGCAACGTGTCTATCGGTATGTATATATGCGTGTATATATTAGTCGGATGAAGAAAGAAAGAAAAAAGGTCTTTAATGGATCCAATTAAATGTCCCTTGTAGAGCGAGAGTGTTGAATCTACCGATCGGTCCTGAATCGCGAGAGTGATCTTGTCTCGTCGCTCCCCTTTCGATCAATTTTAATTAATCGCGTTGAACGTCGCGATGACCAAAAAGCTACGATTTACTCGATTAATTTAATCGAGAAATAAAAATTTTTCGTACGCCATTGATCGATAACATTTTATTTCTATTTATTTATTTTTTATTTTCACTTTTCTTTATTTTCATTAATTTTTCTTTATTTTTTATTTATTATTTTTTTATTTTTATTATTGGTTTCCTGGCCAATTCCTGGCTCGTTCCCGGTCTAGAATCACGACGTAATTAATTTCATTGCCCATGCGCGTTCCGTGTCCTCTCGCACGCTCTAAGATTCGCGTTTCGCGAGAACACACGGCTGGTTTTGTTGCAATTGGGATGCGCCAGATAATGTTATAGATATATATATATATATATTTTATGTCGGCAGGCAGGAAGTTCCAGTCTCCCTGTTTTGCCACGGGTTGCTCGCTCAACCGCGAGAAACGCGCTTATTTAGTTATATCCGTATCCTCTCTTGCTCGCAACACACACAGACACACACACACACACATGCAAACGTATATATATAGGACTAGTAAAAGAGAGTATTTTATATACCAGGACGATCGTATACCCTCCGTTTCTATTCGTATGTAACGCTTCGTATTTCTATGCGCAACGTGGAGCCACCGGCAGGAAGAGCGAATTAACGTAATTACCGATTTTTCGCGAGAACTCTCGTTCGTGAAACTATAATCCAATTATACCCTCTCTACCTCTCTCTCTGTCTCTAGAGAATGAAAATAATACAAATAGTACGATTAATAAAAATAATGAAAAATAAATTAAAATAATGAAAATTATAAATACGATAAAATAAAATTTCGATCCAATAGATTTGAAAAAAAACGTTAATTTTATTATATTTATCATTCGTGTGATTTTTATTAATCTCATTTTTTGTCATTTCAATTATTTTAATTATTATTATTTTGTATTTTTAATAATAAAATTAATTTCAATAGAATAAATCGAAATCGTACATCGAAGGGAATATTATAAATCGTAGTTTTTTTTTCCAATGTCGACGACCCTCTCTACCTCGTTATCTCGCGGCTGCATCGAATTTTCGATCGTTGCCCTAATTCCGAGTACGAGCTGGAGCCTAGAAGAGAAACCGGGTCGTCCCTCGGTCCCGATGCCGAGGAGGAATTCATAACGATATAAACGCGTGATTAAAGGAAAGCCGTCGATCTTCGATATAAATATCTACGCATACGTTTCACACGAGAGATATTTATTGGGTGTATAATACAGTTGGTCATTATATTACGGGAATAATAATAGACGGTACGAACATTCGCGCGACTCAGAGCGGTCTGTCTCGTCCCCGACAATTGCATAATGCGTGTGTGTCTATGTTTTCTTTTTCTCTCTCTCTCTCTCTCGACTCTTCTCCTCGCTGTCAGGAACGAATTTACGTAACAGGTGCATGCTATACGAAGTACACGTAAGATTCACGTCGTTTATTTCTCATGCATCGCGCATAAAAAGCAAAGTGAGAAAGAAGAAAAAAATAAAAGAGAGAGAGAGAGAGAGAGAGACGTAGAAAGAGAGAAAAAAAGAGCCGCAATAATCCTGGCAGAAAGACACTCGCCGGTGTACAGTTGACTCGACAATTCGCACGATTAATTCGCCGTCCTGCCTCTCGCACGTTCCTCCTAACGTGTACAATCTTCCCTCGTTTCTCTCATCAAGCCGGTTATTAAAAAAATCTTCCGGAAGAGAAGTGAGAAAGAAAACGATAAGAGAAAGAAAAATTGCGAAGAGCGAAGAGAGAAAGAAGAAATCAAAAGGAATTCGTCAAATTTACAATTAATCCAATTGATTAATTTGTATTTTTAAATAACATTTTTGATGAATATAGGAAAATAAATTTTCGTCTCGCTCGATTAATTCAATTATTTCATTTCTTTTGTCATGAGAAAAATACAAAATATATTATTTGCCAAATTCAAATTAATCCGATTGATTAATTAAATTTTCCATCAAACATCATATTTTGCTCTACGTAAAATAAATTTTCTTTCCCCTCAATTTCCTTTTCATTTCACTTCTTTCATTATACAAAAAAAAAGCATATTTATCGAATTAAAAATAATCCAATCGATTAATTAAATTTTCAAATTTTTATTGTTCGTGCCTCACGCGTGGGCTTCGTCGGTTCGTCGAGCAGCGTTGTCCTCGTCTCCTTCATTTCTCTTTCGCTCCCGATCCGAGACCACCGGTACGAAAAAGAGAAAGAAAAAAAAAAAAGAAAAGAAAAACTACAACGTAAAAAGAGAAAAGAAAAAGAAAACGAGGAAGGAAAAAAGAATGTCCGAGGTACACGCGTTGTGTTGTACTATATAGGTTCGTTTCATTGAAGAAACTCTCCGAGACGGCTCGGTCGCGATCGAGGTCGCTCTTACGAAACGTGATGAGATCAGTTTTTTTTCTTTCTTTTTTTTACGTTTTTTTCTTGTTTCTCTTCTTCTTTCTTCTTCTTCTTCTTCTTCTTCTTCTTCTTCTTCTCGTTCGTGTTCTCTTCCCTATGTTCGCTCGGTGAGCTCGATGCCGTCGAGAGCGACCGAGGCATCGGCGTGTACAGTAAACACGAAGAGTAAAGCGATCTCGACACGTTATGTACTTTCATTCATACTCGAGATGTTCCTCTCCTGTATAGACCGTAATAGACATCTGTGTGTATATATATATATATGTGTATGTTTATGTGTATATGTGTGTACTTATAACGTTACAGACACGCCTGTAAATCGTGACGTGCGAAGATTAATTTCTCTCGACAGAAGGATGCAGGTTCTTCGTCTCGTGTATAATGGAGAACTATTACACGTGTATATGTATATATGTGTAATAACCAATTTTGTATATATATATGCGTTTGCTTCTCGAATTTATAAGCTGAAGAATCATCGCGCTCTCGCTTTAACTCGATTTTGCTCGAAATATCAAAAATATTATCGCCTCGAATAATTAATATTAAATTTTCATTATCTCGGAAATATTTCCAAGCTGTTGTAAAATATTGAATTATGCCAAGTGATACGATTTAACTCGAATTTACAATAAAGAAAAAGGGGCGAGAAAGAATATTGAAATTTTGTGGAAATTATTTTCAGATTTTTGTTAACGTTGATTTTTGTTTTGTGTTTCGGGCTGACATTGTTTATATTGTTTATATTGTTCGGGTTTATATTGTTGAAGATAAAATATATCGTCGAGAGAACGAGACGATATTTGAGTTCGAGGATTTTTAACGATCGATGACAAGTTTGCTTTGGCTCGTTTTTCTCGACGATAACGAGAATAACGGAAAACAGCTAAACACGGGCAAACGCCTAATTTCCTTATCGGTGAAATGAGAGATTTAACAACTCTCGTTTGACCGAACTCTCGAACTTGTTCATATTTTTTCTTCCTGATTTTTTTTTAATACTTTTTATTTCGCCGATATTTCCGAGTCTCGAATTTCTTCCCGGTTTCACACCGGGATATATTTTGCCCCCTCCCTCTTACAATCAGTAAGCGAATCATGCTGGAACGAGATTAACATACCAGAATATCAAGGATAATCGATCTCTCTACCCTGGAACACACGTATAGGATATCGTCTCGCGAGATTGAGTTATAGGAAACTACTCGCATGTAGACGCGAGAGTGAGAGAGAGAGAGAGAGAGAATATCTCTTGTGTAAGTTTTCTCAACGCACGACGAGAGAGAGAGAGAGAGAGAGAGAGAGAGAGAGAGAGAGAGAGAGAGTTGTATCGCGTTACAATAAGGCAGCCTATTAAGCCGATCGGAATCTTCTCTCGGGGCAGGCAGAAGTCAACGACGAATCGTCGAGAAGCCCGAAGCGTTCCCATGAACATTCTCCTCAAGGCGAACGAATAATTCAAACAATTTAACAAATATTAATAATAATATATAATAATAATAATAATAATAATAATAAATTAATAATAATTATCATAATTAATTATTGACAATAATAATAAATAATAATGATAATGGAAGGCGTGAAATTGCAAACAAAAATCTATCACAACACGTGACTCGTCACAAATCGCCACGAAGTGAGAAACGTAAGAGCCTTCGGTTAGAATTTTTTTTTTTTCGTCAAGAAAAAAAAAATAAACGATCGATGAGATGATTTTTTTGACGAGTCCTCGACACCTCGGCCCATCCTTTTTTCTTCGTGCGAAGGCGCACTCGACTAAATTCGCCGAGTGATCGATCGGGACGACGAGAATATTTTTATCGATACCCAAGGCTTCTTTGGGCACGATCGTTGTCGAGGGATCGAGGAAGAGAGCCACGACAGGGCTTGTCACGCCCTGCCAATTCGAATAGTCACGCTCGGTTTGGCCCATCGTTAAATTCATTCGTGTTTTACAACGCGAACGAGATCCTCACTCGGTTGTTACCACGTCCCATCTTTCTCTCTCTCTCTCTCTCTCATTTACAATTTCAAACTCGACGAACGGTTCGTTCACCATTCGACTTTTAACGTTTAATTTCTTTTATTCGACTTTCACTCGTTTCGATTGTTTTTCTTTTCTTTTTTTTGTCTTTTTTCTTCTTTTTTTCTTCACGTTGTTTACATTTTTATATTTCTCGTGGAATCGATAATAACGCATTAGTAAAAGTTTCGTTCGATAATTTTATGAGCTTTTTATTTTCGAGCTTCCTTTATCTCGACGAAGCAAACTTCCGGTTGCCCTTTTAACGATCTTCAACGTGTGAGTTTGCGTGTCGTTTACGTGTTGTTATAAATATTATCTCGTTTTCTTGGCTCTCTCGCTCTATAGACTTTCAGACTAACAAGAATTATTTCCTCACACTCGTGTCGAGTTAACGCAACGAATAGAGCCGAGCAAGATATTCACCGATGCTCGCGCGGGGTTCCACTCAACGAATTCACGTTGCACACGAAAAGTTTGCATTTTAATTTGAATACGTAATATACGCGACGTTGAATTAACTCGACTAATTCACCGTTAGTTCGTTCTTCCTTCATCCTTCTCTCTTTCTAACGTTCGATAGAATTTCTTTTTTCCTTTTTTTTCATGAATTATTACTTTTTTTCCCCATAATATCGAGATGGTCAAAAAGTAATTGCGTTTTTTCCCCCTCATGCTACGAGTATACATTTCCGTGTATTAAAAACGCGATTATTTTTTGGCCGGGTCGATACACGCGGATGGAAAATTGCTTAATACGCAATTTAATAATACATGTTTCATGATGAAAGAGAAACGAGAATATTCGCGTGGAACACACTCAACACCTCTCCCTCTCGTTACGATCCGATCCTAATCGTTGCGAGAGTTTCGTATCAATCACGAAAAATCTCGCAATCACAGAAGTCTCTCTCTCTCTCTCTCTCCCTCTCGACGCTTTACACATCGTTTCTTATATCCCGGTAACTTTTCGCTATCTCCTCGAGTCGATCGAAAAACCCGAGGATAATTCGCATTGGCATCACAAAACGCCATATCGAGTATTTATATCCGGTAGAAATAATGATCGAGTCCGCGAAATGACACTCAATTTTTTCGATATCCCAATTTCGATGACTTTTAACGACTATTAACGAACGAAAATAATTAAAAACGATGCGTGACGATAATTTCATAGTCGCTAGAACGAGAGTGAGGTCGCGACACTTTTCAATGTCGCGAGACACGAGAGCGTGCTGGAAAAATCGTTTGACCGCTTATTATAAAATTTATCGGTCACACATCCGGTCGTACATGTCGACCGACCGACAGACGGAATTATAATTCACTATCGTAGCATTGACACGGTTTCGTGACTCACCAATGTCACGAGTCACGTTTATATATATATATATATAGCTGTGCTATAAATATATAAAGCATACCGTTAAATGATGTTTTGGCTATGAAATAACAACCTCTCTAACGCACAAGCACGTACAGGCATCCGTTAGAACAAAAAAAAAAGAAAACAAAAATTAATGACGTTTTGGCCAAAAAGTCACTGCGTTTCCCCCCCATAGCTGGCCATATAAGTCAGTGTATAAGAAACGCAGTTACTTTTTGGCCAAAACGTCACTCGATTTTTTTTTTAACAGTAATTTTTTTTCAACCGATGTATTATGGTCTAAAACGACCTAACGTGAGATTTAAACGTTTAAGAAACTCCGAACAAGTCCGTATAATTCTCCCGCTAATAAATCATCTTTTTTTTTGTTTGATTTATGTTTCCAGGAGCCGAGAGGAGCGAAGCTCCGGTGCGATGGTTCTCACAGTAACGGAAGATACCCCGGCGGACATGCTCGCCGGAAGTATGGAACTTCTGGTGCAGTTGCCAAGGGATCACAATGTTCACACTCAACGAGTCACGGTGCCCCGAAGGTAAATTGAATGAAAGGGTCCCACGAGAAATTCTATCGTAACGAATAACGAAAGTATCGAACGCTAAAATCATCGTCCCTCATCGTTCTCCCTTTATAACCCCCATAAATCGTACAATTGTTTTATCGCCCCGGGCATGAATCCTACTTGACCAATTTCACGGATTCACGATCATAAATATAATACA
Source organism: Netelia virgata (assembly GCA_951802705.1). Taxonomy (NCBI): domain Eukaryota; kingdom Metazoa; phylum Arthropoda; class Insecta; order Hymenoptera; family Ichneumonidae; genus Netelia; species Netelia virgata. The sequence continues at coordinate 35,363,614 of OX637867.1, read as the reverse complement.
TTCCGGAAATCGACTCTCGTAGAGAGTCCTCTTTATTCGTTTCGTGGAAAACGGATTTAACGAGAAAATCGTTTCTCTGGACGCAAAACGCCGGCAAAAGCCAATCGTCGGGGAATACTTTTGCCTAGTACCCTCGCTGTAAACCTCGAGACCACGAGAAACAGACTCTTCGTGCCTTGGCCGTCTCGAAATGCTTTTACGTAATCGACAACAGAGCTGACCACCGCAGCACCAGCTCGGCAACGATCACGTTCACTCCTCCGAACTGCCGGCTTCTTTTATATGTATTATATATATATATATCTTTCGAGTATATTATACCATTACATACCTCGATACCTTCGACATCAGCCGCAAGCACTTTCCTCAAGTATCATATATATATATATATATATATATATATATATATAATCTTTGATCTCTACACATGCCTGTTTATCCGATTCGATCGAGTCTACATAGAATTTTCCTATCTCCGAATGCGCGAGGCTACATGGATATTCGATGCATGAAAACTCATTCCCAACGAGATTCTATTCTATTCATCGTCCGAATAGCAAATGAGATTGAGTAAATGTTTTTTTTTTTATTATTGTTTTCTTTCTGTTTTTTCTTCTTCTTTTCATTCTCTTTCGATCACCAAAACTCCCAAACACTACCGAAGCCCTCCGGTATCGCTTTACCGTTTTACGAACGAATCCTCGAACGGACCGCTACTCTCCTTCACGCTCCAAATGCACTCTCACGAAAATAAATCCACGCATTTTTGTCTTTAAAAATAAACTAAAACGCGAAAGGTAACGTTTTTTTTCTTTTGTTTTTTTTTTGTTCGTTACGTAGAATTTGAACTGTGCAACGAAACGACGGTATTCGTTTCGTTGTAATTTTTAATTGGTTCAATTTCCTTCCTACTTCGCCTTATTCTCGGTGAAGAAAAAAAAACGTGACGAATGTCTGCAATTTCTTTTTCTTAGTACTCTCTGTTTTTTTTTTTATTTTTATTTCGATCACAATTTTCTTTAATTCGAGGGAATTTCGGTGTATTTAGATAAATAGAAGAAGAAGAAGAAAAAAGAAACGACAGAGGAAATGGTTTAACCGAATTTTATCCATCTAATTTTTTGTTTTGTTTTTTTCGTTCCACAGTACACCGATGATGGATCTTCTCGTGCAAATCGCAACGGCACACAAATTGTCGGCCTCGAGTTACACACTACAGGCGATCGGTGAGCGAGGTCTCGTTCTACCTCATCAACCGAACACTCCCATTGGAGCGCTGGATGCTCTTCAGGTATTTTTACGACACGGGGAATCCGGCAGAGATGAGAAAGAGAGAGAGAAGAGAAGAGAAGAGAGCACATCTACTCGATGCTGGAACGCCCAGCAGGCCTACTCGACTCTTTTTTCTCTCTCTTTCTTGCAATCCTTTTTTCTTTCAATTTTCTTTTTCGTTATTTCTTTTCATTCCTTCGTCCTCTCTGTCTCTCGAACTCTCGTCGAGGCGCTTAGTGTGAGAAATCCTGGAGCGAGACGACGAGAGACGAAGGAAGAGAAAGAGAAGATGGGTCGATTCCAACACAGGTCTTCGATTCGTCGAAACGATCTGCTTTTTCCACCTTCATCTTCTTGTCTCTCCAATGTTACTTTTCACTCTTTTTTGCCTTTCTGTTTTTTTTTTTAAAGCTCGATCATTTTATTTTTTGATTCCTCGTCATAACGTTTTCTTTTTTTGTTTCACTACGTAGGTAAAATTACTCCCGAAGCAGGGAACCTTCGTACCGAGGAAAGCTAAACAGGCTAATCAACCTTTCGAAACGACCTTCAGGTTGCAGGTAAATTATAATAATTACATGGCGGTGCGTCGATTATACGTAAGCGCTCGAGCCACGAGTCAGCCATCTCGAAATTTCTCTCTTGGAATATATCACGCTTTTCTTTTTTGTCTTTTTATCTTTTTTTTACTTTTCTCTCTCTCTCTCTCTCTCTCTCTCTCTCTCTCTCTCTCTCTCTCTCCTTGTTCCTTTTATTTTATTTTCCTTGCACCAAACACTAACGACGAAACACAATTTCTCTGCTTCCAGGTGTTGCTGCCGAGAAACCAACTCTACGTATCGAGAGTCAGTCCAAAAATGAATCTCGGCAAGATTCTGGAAGAGGTTTGCCGAGAAAAGAATCTCGACAAGAACAAATACGAACTTCGTCATCCAGGTAAACTAGAAGTTTTGTCATTTAATTCGACGAAATCTTGCTTCGATGGCGTGTTGTGTCGTCATCGTCGTTTCAGGCCTAATTTATCTCGATTCGACGCTTGGAATTTCCGTCTTGCTTTCGTTTCGAGCAAAATCCTCGATTAAGTAGCCTCTCTCTCTCTCTCTCTAATTAGTCTTGCCGAGGTTTTTACACGCTGTCTCGCAATCGTTTGCCACGGGACACTTGGATCATCGTACCTCCGTGTGTTTCGTCTTTAACGCTGATTTAAACGACCCTCCCTGTACAAACTTTTGCAGGATGTAGAGACACGTCTCACGTAATACAGTTGTACAAATTTACAAACACGATTTTCGAGGGAAACGACCCTCCCTGTACAAACTTTTGCAGGATGTAGAGACACGTCTCACGTAATACAGTTGTACAAATTTACAAACACGATTCTCGAGGGTGAGAAGCGTGACTCGTCGTCGAGATTCTCGCAGTAAATATCTATCGATGAGAATTAATAGATTCTCCAGTCAATTTTACATTTGTAAATTTTTACCAGTTTTTATCTCTGGATGAAAATTTGTGGAAACAAGATTTTCTCGAGATTCGATGAATTTTGTGAAAAATGTTAAAATGTATTTTTTGTTTTCATAGCGATATTGTACATATCGTCATATTTTTTCCTCGGTCATGCCGAGTCACGAGATTACGTCGAGGAATCACGTTGCGGAAACGAGATTCGAATTTCGCAAACTTCCCCAGTCCGGAGATTCTTCACGATTGTTCGATTTGCAAACGAAGAAGGTACGAGGAGTCGTTACGACCAGCTCGTCTGGACTCTCTCTCGCACGTATCTAATTCCCGATGCACCGAGGCGCGCATACAACTTTTGCGTAATTTCCTTCGTGTCCAATCTACGTCGAGAAATACGCAAATTCGCGTTTTCGAGAAGCCTTCCGAATCCACGAGGTGGTAAATAAGTTCGTCGGGTCCAAACGAGTTTTATCTCGACACGTGTTCGACCCATTCGCGATGATATTTTGTTGCGAAATTTTCGTGGCGACTTGAGGAAGGATCGATATTTTTTCAAACGGAAAACAAGAAATTTTGTTTTTCTCGATTTGGCGATTAGACAAATTCCTGCGATTTTCGATGCGACAGGGATAGCAAATTTTCTACGATACGTATAAAAAGTAAGGTTCGTAAAGAGTCGATTATACGAGGCAATGAAGAAAGGAAATTGCGAGAATGTAATTTCGCTTCTCGATGGCTGAGCGAGGGACGAAAGACAATGAGAGGGGGGGAAGAAACGAGGAAGAAATCTTTCGAGGAAGAGTCACACACAATTCGAAGTTCAAGGACCGGTTACCGAATCCTCGAGTCCACTGGCACGAGGCAAACTCTCGCCTGGCGATTTTTAACCGCGAATTAAAACGACTCGTCCCTCATTACTCTCCGGGTCCTCGGCCTTTTATTTTATTGTTCTTCCCAGTTTTAAGTGCACGATCCACGTCAGAGGTGTTTTTTTTCGACTAAAGTCGAGACAGCGAGTGTTCGACGAGTTGGAATTAATCGAACGTTTCTCGAATTTAATTTGAAAAGGAAAAAAATTCATAAAAAAAAAAATGATTAATTCTCAAGCTTTTACGATTAAAAAAGGTATCGATCAATTAGTGAAATGTAATTAATATATCAAATAATGAATTACTCGCTAGAACGACTCTATGCCATCAATCTTATTAGCGAAACGGGGACGTCTCAATCTAGAACGTGTACACTAATATATTTTATTGCAACGTTACAGTCTCCACGATAAAACGGTCGACGTCTTCATCCTCGAGTTTATACGACGTCGTATAAGCCAAATGGCATCAACAAAATTCTTCAGAATGGCAAACTTCCTACTTCCGAAGATCGTTCATCTTTAACTGCAGCATCATCATCATCGTCATCGTTCGAAGCGTTTTCACCAACGACAATAAATCGTAAAGCGATCGTTGCGAAATTTCTCAAAGTCTCGATTCATTTCGATAGCTGTACCGAGTCGAGTCGCAACACCGAATGACCAAAAGAGCAGCACGAACTATCGGAACGAGAGAAAGAAATATCCATCCTCCTCCTCGTACGATCGGCCGGCTAATACACTCGTGAACTTCTCAAACGTCTCGTCATTCACGGATAAAGAAATCTACCGTTAAGGAAGACAAGACAAGACAAAACGAAACGCACCGTCGGAGTTCCCTCGATTTTACCGTCCGACGCCGATAATATTCCGTTTCTTTTATTCCTCGTCCTCGTGAATACTTCACGCTTCGTTCTTCACACGCCGACGAAAACACAAGAACCTCGAGTATATTCTAGCATAGCCTGCGATATTTCACGAGTCAACACCCTCGAGAAACTCATTGTTCTCGCTCAATAAAATCAACGATCGATCTTGTAAAAAAAAACTTCTATTTAATTAACCAAGAAAATTTGAACTATTTGTCATCCTAATTAGCGAGAGAAGTGCGAGAACGAGAAAGAGAGAAGCGAAATATCATAATTTTCGGGATAATATCGGAGGGGACTTTGTAACGGGGTCGGGGAAAGCGAGGACGGTACGGATAAGAACACTGTTTACTTAACCCAACGAGAGAACTCTCGTGTGAGCTCGTTTGGATTTACCGTCGAGTAAGAGAGAAATGGCTCCCTCGTGCCGAGTTAACGCTCCTCTCTTCCTTGCGTGTGTGAGAATTTTTACAAAGTGCATTTATACGTGTGCGAATATTCGTCGGGGCAAGAGCGGTTAATTCATCAGCGAGAATTCTCCAAGACGAGGACTATGATTTACCTAGGTTTATACACGTATATAGAGGATAGTATAATATCGTATGCGTCAGGGTATGAATTATCGATACGTTTATTTATGTTGTGCCGGCGAGTACGAGTTCCTCGGGGCAAAGAGAGGCTCGAGAGAATTTCTGATAATCGAGTCAGGGTGGACTTGATTACATTTTGCGCTTTAACGCGATCTCTCGAGTCATCGCTCGACTTTATAATTCTTTAACAACAAGAAAAAAGGAAGTGGAGTAAGAAAAGAAGAAAAAAGAAACAAAAAATAACTTAATAATCTCCCGTCGAGGCTTTCAAGCGGAATTTGCTCCGATAATTTCTTCGTTTCTTTTATTTTCGCTTTGCGAGAAACTTCTCTCGTTGTACGAAACGAAGACTGACGGTCGAAGAAAGGCCTCGGTAAAGATTGCGTCTCGAATTTTTAATACTCGTGTGTGTGTGCGTCTGTGTGTTTCCTCGCGAGGATCTTGTGCGATCGGCTCACGATCTTAATCTATCCTCTTTGGACTCGTCTTCACCGACAGACAACAACGGCGCTCGTTAACGTGTCTCTCGTACACGTTGATGTTTCGTCATATTTCCCAGAGTGGAATTTTTCACTGGATAGGGAAAAGTAACCGAGATATGCTCGTTCCTCCTTCCGCGAGAAATGTATCATTAACCGACATGTTGATGCGACTGGCAATCATACTGCGTTGAAAAAGAAATTGTATGCACTTTTGTGTATTCAATTCTTGTTTTTCTTTCCTTTTTTTTTTCTTTTTACATCGCAATCTTGTTTTTCTTCTATCGTCGGCTATTTTTACGTACCCTGTATTTATTTATTTCTCTCCTTTCTTTTTTTTTCTTTTCTTTTCTATACTCGTTGCTCTAAATTCTATTTATTTGCCTCGGATTAACGTTACGTCGAGGACGGTTCTACGCGTCCTATTTTTTTTTCTTTTCGTCACAAAAGTATCACCGACTCTTTGGCCTCGGCAACTTTAATCGGAACACCAGCACCACCGTAGGACGTGTACCAGGGGCTTCCGAAGCCACACACGTACTTCGCGTTATCGAGCGTGTTTTGTACCCGTTGGCACATATTCGCTCGGTCAAATCCAATTTTGTGGAAACTCGTTTTTTTCTTTTTCTTTTTTTTCTTCTTCTCGCTCTTGCCACTGTTAAGTTTATCGTGAGAACGATGGGAGTTCTCTCGCCCTGGTAGTGTAGCTTTAAGGCGCGATATACACCTCTGAAACAGGAAAAAAGAACTCGATCGTCGAGAAGTTTGTACAAAAATTCAACTTTGACTGTCGATGATAATTTTTTACCTAAAACGAAGCAAAAAAAAACAATAAAATGTTAGATTTTTAATTATAGGTCGAAAATAACATTCTTCTCAGAGAATTTCTAATTTCGAGGGGGTGTCGATCGATCTAAGCTTGATTCTCGAAGAATGCTTAATATTTGTAGCTAGTTCAAATTTCGAGTATTCTCGTATAACGCAAAATTTGCAGAGAGTTTTGCCCGCGTGCAAGGTCTCGTTTCTGTGGAAGGCATTTGAGTTAGTTAGTCGTTGCATGAAGTTGCTCTTAAGATCGCTATCTTCGGGATTGGCTCTGCCAGTTGTTACACCAGTCCGGTCATTAAATCTTCTCGCTCCTGTGTGTACGTCGCACATTGCCCGAGAGACACGTACTTTGCTCGGGGATGTGTTAGGGTCGTTCGTCGAACTTTTCGCCAAGCTTCTCTCTCTCTCTCGGATAGTTTTACAGACGACGATCGAGAAACGAGAGACTTTATATCGCTATTCTCAGGATGATATTGCTCGTAAAACGTTGATTGGTTCCGGCGAACGAAATAAGCCTACGGTTCTCCCTTTAAGAGAGTCTTATTTATCGTCGTTTCCCCTTCGTATCAAATTGCCCAACGATACGATTGCTTTTCTATTTATAAAGATTTGTTCCATAAATAATAAAGAAAATGTACGTATTTGCTGAACGAATTGCCTCCTCGATCAACGATGAATAATTAAATAAACGGGTGAAATAAATTTCGAATAATTTGTAAATTTGTGTAAATTATAATATTTCGTTTTTTTCTTCTTTTTCTAGCAAATGTCGAGCAAACCCTGGATCTCTCGTTGTCGCTGCAAGATTATCATCTTCAAGAAGTAACGCTGTACGCGAAACAAGGAAGAACTCTCGGTGCTGCGCTCAGCTCTCAGGATATAATGGCGTTGCAGCGACAGGAAGAGCGAAGAAGGCAACAGGCGAAACAGAGCGTTTTTGGTTTTATGTTCAGAAAGTCGAAAGACAGTTCGCTCAGTATGGATAGTCTCGGTGGTAGAAGCGTGTCACCAGCGAGAAGCGACGAGACGGGAAGAAGCGTGAGTCCTCTGGCACCACCGTCGAGACCCCAGAGAAAAAGAAGACCGGCACCGAAGCCTCCTGTTCAAACGTCTTCGGTCACCGGCGATAACGACGAAGAGTCCAACGAAAAACTCGTGATAAGTCACAGTCGTAATAGTAGCGACAGTTCGGGCTATCACGAGGCTTCCGTTCTCAGCGATAATCCGGATTTGGGCGCTAGAATGCCCGAGACACTACCGAGGCGCAGTAAACCACCGTGTAAACTCGAGACACCGCGGAAACTCGCGCATACGTCTCAGGCCAGTAAAAGCTTGGGCAATCTTGCTATGGCCTCGGGAGGTCTCAGTCACAGTATCAGCAGCACCTCGATAAGCTCGACCGGTGAGTGGAGATTCCTCCTATTCTCTAATTTAAACATTGTCGTTAAATATTTACAAAATCAAAATATATAAAATATTGGAAACCCTAGATATTTGTCAAGCCTGAAATTAATGCATGAATTTTGTATTATTTATTATTTTCGGTTGCCACCAGACTCAAGTTCAAGTGAGTGACGCTTGTAATAAGAAAATGAATGCAATTTAGTGACCAAGCTCTTTTTTTATTTATCATCTTTTTCTCGACGATTTTTCTAGGTATAAGGAAAAAACGTGCAGCACCTGCTCCACCGATCGCGAGACCTCTGTCGTCGGCTATTTCGACTCAAGGACTAGAGCGCATAGTCGACTCGGAAGAATCGTTGACGTCCGACATCGACATATCGAAATCACCCTCGGACATCGCAGCTTCGTCAAAGGCAAATTCCGACATCGGTGTAAATTCTAAGGCGAATTCGGACATCGGCGTGCACTCGATGGGATCGAAACCATCGTCGGAAATCGGTTACAAGATCGACGCTGAATTCAGAGCTGCTCTGGCCGACCATGAGGACAAAACGATCGAGATCGAGAGACGTTCCGCCCCAGTACCACCGCCTGCTAGATTTAAACCGTCTCTCGACAACATTCGTACCAATGTCGCCAAGACAGAATCCAGAATGTTGTCCGTAGAAGAGGCCGTGCCTGTAGAAAACGCTAGAGTAGCCAAAAGAGGTAAGCTAGTACGCAGTCCCGGTAGCATAGAAAATAATGCGATAGCTTACAGTTTCATATCGCAAAGTAGTCTTGAAAATATCATCGAGGTGGGTGAAGCAACGAGGATCGCGTCGAATCGGAAGAAAGGCGGAAGCGTTAGAAGTTCACCGTGCGAACGAGACAAAAATCTGGTGAATCGACCGCGTTCCAAATCGCATTCGGAGCTTACGATACCGAGGATCGTAATCGGATCATACGGCGGGCGTTCGGAAGTCGTCGATTCGTTAAGAAAATCTTCGAGTTGTGTCGCACAACGCGAGAACGACGAGAAGCCTTATCGATACACCAACGAGAATTTTCCTAAACGTCCGAGTCTTCGAGAAAGACCCGAGTACGTCGATCTCGAAGCTACGGGCGAGAATTCAACGTTGGATTTTCGCAGTCGTAGGAACAGCAAACGAATGCTTATTAGACACGAAAAAGTCGATTCTATCGCGAGCTTCGAGGAGATCGATCTGCGAACGGAAAATATGCCACGTTGCGGTATACTCGAGACTCGTTACAGTCCTAGCAAACCTCATTCCGACAATTATATTTGCGACGAGAGATGCAAAACGCGAATGCTGAAACACAGCTTGAGTTTTCAAAGTAGAAACACTCTCAAGGAAACTAAGATCGTCAATAGTCACGAGAACCCGAAGCTACTCAAGACGTCGCATAGTTTTTGCACGAATATTAACAAACCACCGCGTTCACCGAGAATCAATTATCGCGATTTATCGAATCGCGAAAATATACCGAAATTGGGAGATTTTAAATTGTCGAATTATTACGACGAGTCTATCGTGTCGATTTCACAAACGGATTGTCGAGACGAGCTCAGCGACGAGTCGATCAATTTATCACCGCCACCGTTGAGCAATCTTCAGATATTCGCGATTTCGAAAAAACCCATCGACATTCAAGCCAACCCGTGCGTACCGATACCGAACGAAATCGACAAACTACCGTCGTTACCGATACTCGGTAGATCGAATTCGAAGAGTAGTTTCGACAAGAAGCTCAGTATACTCGAGCCACCACCACCGGGTCTGGTGAGTCGTGAGGAATCGAACGAGAATTGGAATCGTTTTTTGATCCAACTCAATTCGATTCTCGAGAGTCGAACCGGCGAGTTTGTTTGATCGTCGCACGTTTTACAATTCTAATTTATCCTCGTTAGAAAGGATGTAACGACACGCTGCTGCTATAACGTACCTGTTAATAATCGACGACAAGTTGCTTCACCCACTTCCGTTGCGCAAGACACACATCGGTCGTAAGAATTATATATAGGCGATCGCCTTTTACATTGTTTTTTTTATTCTTTCTTTCCTCTCGTTTTGCCCACATTCTTTCGCGTTGACTCGATTCTTTATTTTTCTATCTCTTTTTTTCACCCTTCTCTCGCGTTTATCCATCAATTATTTTCCGTCTCGTCGATATTTATATTTCTTTGCTTCGCCTAGTTTTATCAATGCCTCAGCTTCGAGCGACCTTTGTCGCTCAATGAATGAATCTCTATCCACCGTACTATTTCTATTTTATTTACTAACTCGGTGATGGTCGATTGCATTTCTTTCTTTTTGTTTCTTTTTTTTCATTTAACATAGAGAACAGAAGTATCGCACCGACTCCAAAACCCCGTAGCGCAGTTAGAGCTTGCGAAACCATGCTTCCTGTAGCACCGAGACGTAGAATTCTCAGTGTAGCGAACATCGATTCTCCGGACCAGAATGGCGATGAAATTTCTTTGAAGAACTTTGAAAGAAACAACATAGAGAAGAACGATTCAGAATTAGGCGAGGATGTTGAACTCGAGAAGACAAAAGCTCCCCAAGAGTCGACGCCGATAGTGACCAGACCGAGAAATTTGGATAAAGCAAAAGCATTGTCAAATCATTCAATGAAACATGCAAAGAGTATGGACGATATTTATGCCAAAGCGATGAAATTCGATGATGAACAAAGCGACAAGGATTCGTTATCGGGAGTTTTATCGTGTGCGGTAATCTCCACGATTCCGAAATGCGTTCATCTAACGCAAAATATCGAAGACTCTATTGAACTCAAGAGCGACAAAAAAATAAACAAGAATATAAATCTTGTTAAACTAGAGGCGAACGATGGTCCAGAAATACAGGCGATAAATCCAAATCGCGTCAAAATCTTCAGAAGTCAATCGGCCCTTAACGATTTCGACGTTAATCCGTTTGAGAAACAAAGACACTTGACTTCTCATGCCGAGGATTTCACGTGCGCCTTGAATCCAAACTTTTCTCCAAGCGTTTTCGAACTCGAGGCCAGAGAGACGAATAACGAGATCGTGGCTAGCCAGGTTTGTGAAGAATTGGAGATAAAGCCTAGAACTATCGTCGACAACGAGTTCCCACCCTTCGTGATAAAAACTACAAATCTGAGAAGTCGGGACGAAACTGGGGAGGAGAATGAAGGAAACCGGGCGCTCAAAATGATAGAAGAAACAGGTGCATGTCATTAGACTTACTAACACTTTACAAGTTTGTCTTTTTCTTCTTCATTGTTTACGTAAACTCGTAAAAAATATTCGTTCATACATCTCGTTCAATCTTGGTTATGGTTTTACTCTACAGTCTTTCTAGCGCTTCTACTTTATTCTTCGCATCAACGTTAAACGTTAGAAATTTAACGATAATTATATTTTTTTTGTTAATTATCAATTTTGCTTAATTTTCTCAGCCAGTGGTGATCGTACAACGGAAACGGACATCCTCTTGCAAAAAGTATCCGACACACTGTCGAATTCTCTGCCGATTTCCAAGCCTTCCGTCGTTGTAGAAAAGATAGTGCTCGAGCCGGAGGAGAAAATTGCGGAAGAGCTCTTCGCGGACGACGACGTGTTCGACGGCATCGAGGAAACTCCCGTTATTTACGTCGAGACTAACGAAACGAAATTAACGAAGGAAATCGAGACGAAGCATCGTGAATCGTTTTTGACCGAGACGAGTAATCACGTAATCACTCGTAGTCCAAACGCGACGTTAAATTCGCAGCAGGACACGTCGGATTACGTTTCCGCGACCGGAGACGATCTCTCGATCACGGATTGGGAATATCAATTGCCGGCTCCACCGAGCGCTTTCCGAGACGCTGTTTCACCCGATTTCGACGGATACGACACGATAACTCTTCGCTCGGTCGATGCTTTCAAAGAACCAACGGTGGAACGTGCGGAAGTCGAAAAAGGTTCGAACGTCGAATCACCTTCGCGACAATCGCCAATTGTTACGAGCGTTTCTAACGAAATCAAAGAAATTCCCAAACCTGTGACAATTTCCGAGATGGAAATCGATCTTTCGCGAGAAGAAACACAACGACCGTTACCCCCAGAAAAGCCAAAGTTATCCTCGCAAATATCTTCCGAGAGTCGAAGCAGCGACGTCAGCTTGGAGTTGAAGAAGGAAGTCATCACGGAACTGTCCACGAAGATCGAGAATGGCTCTTTGTCTCAATCGAACGGGAAAATTTCCGAGCAAGATTCTCGTAGAACAACGGCCGAATCTGCTGCGCCAAAGATCGCTCCGGTTGATAATACTTTGTCAAATTTCACGATTACCACGTACTCGAAACAAAAAAGTTTAAATATATTCGAGGAAGAAGCTCCAGTGGAAAGACGAAGCGTTCCACAGTTCAAGAATTCTGAGGAACGAGTTCGACCTTTTTCTACTCTCGCGACGAGCAAACCGTCTCTGCAAAACTCGAGAGTAAATTCCGACACGAGGAATGCATCGGACAGAGAAACCGAGAACTTTTCATCAACGGGAAAGTCGAGCATAACGAGAGCACAAAGTGTCGAACGCATCGATACACCGCCAGTGGAATTCAAGAAATCTGAGGCGAAAAGTCACTCCGCTCATCATGATTCGTTGTTGAGATGTCCCTCGCTCAGCAACGGACACGAGAAGTCCACGATGGTTCACAGATCAAAGAGTTACATCACTTTGGCGAACAATTCGAAATATCGAGAGGACACGGACGGCGAGAGACGCGACGAGAGTTCGAAGAACTCGAACGATGACGGTCGCATGATCAAATCTACCAGTGTTACCAATTTGAATCACGAAGCTCCTCGTAACAACGAGAAATTTTCACAGTGGAGAGAAAATATATTGAATCGTCAAGAAGAACAATCTAAGGAAAAACAGCTTCAGTCTTTGCAGGTAAGATTTCGTGTAATAACAAATAATTTAATGAATTAATTCGATAATCGATAAATAATAATTTTCTTAATAATAATCGCAGGTCCTGAAAAACATTTTGCCGCGGTTGAAGAGCGGTCAACAGACGGAGGAAAATGTTACGGACTCGACGAGCGTGGCGGAAAATTCCAACGAAAAGCGGTGAGTGTTCTGAACGTCCCGATTATATAAATTTTTTCTAATTTTCGTATTTGCGATTATCCGAGTTTAACGTGCCTTTCGTATTTTACTGTTTTCCCAGATCGAAGACTCAACATGAAGCCGACTCGGTCGAGCCAAGTCCAAACGTACCGGAAACGGAGACTAAGAAAACTACGACGGAAGAAACAACCACAAAGCGTTACAAATACACCGGACCACCGGCGATAAGTCTAGGTAGTTGGTCCGAGAGGCCACGCGTCAATGTTCAGCTCAAAATGGATACGGATTACAAATTCGCGACGAATAGCAATACCTCAGGAGCCAAGACCGTCGTAAACTTGAACGGAACGGGTGGTGAGAAGAGCGACGAAAAGCGATCGCACCAAAATACGGTAAAATCGTTGCCAAAGACCGTGAGTAGCGCGACGCATCAAGAAACGATACAGCAAGAGAGACGAGACTCCGAGGGTGAGCTAGCAAAAAAATTGATAAATCACACAACAGCGACTGGTTTCAAAAAACCAACTTTAAACAGAATCGGTTTTCCGGAAGCGAAGGTCATATCGCGAAGCGATGACAAGCCCATCGTAACGAGTGTAGCTCTGAAGAAAACGTTCGTCGATAGGGTAAACGATCAACCGCGTGAACGAAAAGAAGACAACGGCGACGACGACGACGTGAAGATCGACACAAAACCAGTGAATTTTAAAGAGCTATCAAAAACGTTTGGCCAAGAAGTTTGTCTACGAGCGAAGCCGAAAAGAGTTTTGCAGAATAGGCACTCTGATTATTTCGGCACGAGGCCCGATATTGTCCAAAATGTATCGAAGACGAATGGACAGACGAGCTTCTGGGAAAACGCAAATAAGAACGCGCCGAGAAACGTCGATTCGACGAGAAATCACACAGTCTCGAACGGAATACAGAAGGATGGAAATGCAACGATCAGAAGGTACACGTCCGTAGTGGGGATTCAGTCGCACAATAATCATCAGTATGGAGCGGAGAACGGAGAATCGACAAAAAATCACATTATGAGTAAGAAAATAAATGGACTAATGCCGGTCGTTAAAGGATTCAAGATACAAGTGAATCAAAATGAGACAAAAGTATCGAGTCCACCGATAATACCGAACGGTGGCTCGATGATCGATATTTCTACAAAAGGTACAAACGTACCACCGCCTCCGCCCACCATGCCCATAATCACCGGTGTTATGCTGAAGAACAACACGAGACCCAAATCAATGCCCATCTGCAACGCCGATCCTCGAGATCAATTATTAGAGTCCATCAGGAGTTTCGGAGGACGCGATAGGCTCAGGAATGTAAATATACTATCCTAAACGAGCGGTTAAACTTTGAGCATCGAGAGAGCCATCGCGAAATACCGAGAAAGGCAAAAAATATTCGTCATTGATCGTTTCGAATTACCCAAAAATGGGGGAAAAAAGTATTTTTTGTTTGCATTATGAAAACTTTCGAATGTACATATTATTAGCGATTAGACCAATTAGTTATAGTGATATCCTCGAAAGGAAGCATTAGTCAGCTGTTTTAACTTGTATGATATTGAGGGGGAGGCTTCGCGACGAAGCGACTCGGGTGCTCCAATCGTATAATAACTATCGACGAAAATTACCAAGTTTCATGGTAATTTATAAGTATTTTTATCACGCTTCTTTGATATGGCATATTTGAGAAGTTTTCAAGCATCCATTATCAAAAAAGTACGATAGTTGCATATACGTATTACGTTGTACTCGATATCGAAAGAAATATCAGGTTTTTTTTACGATTGACAATCTTACGTGTAAGAGTTTCGAACGAGGCAAGGGGATAAAGCTGTACGATGAATAATTATAGAAATACAGTCAGGCGTTTGTTTCATTCGAGCAACTCCTCCACTTGCTCTTCTTGGATGGAGATTGTCAATCGAGTCTTGTAAATTACTTTTTTTTTTTTTGCGAAACAAATGATTCCTTATGATTTGTTAGATTTACAGCCTTGCCATATTGGATCGATGTACTTTCGCGTTGTTATCGAACATCCAACGATGGTCATGTGTCTAAAAAATCGCAATAAGAGTCTATTTAGTCATGGTTGAGTCGCTTAACTCCAAAAAAACAAAAACGAAAAAAACAATTATACGAACTCGCTTGTACATAATGATGGGCCCGTAAAAATCTATATATTTTTTCTTTTCTTTCGTTCTCTTGGCAATCGTATCTTCCTCTTTCGTCCATCGATGTAAAGATAAAGAGAAAATCGTTTATTTTTTTCATTATAATCGTATTCAACCATAGCTCATTTGTGCGTACGGGAGTTCGAGTATAAGGCCTTTATTTAAGTTTTCTTTTTGTAAGCTCACGAGGACCGTTCTACGAAGCTAGCTTTGGGTCACATTTATGAATAATGAAAAAAGAGAAACGAAAAAAAAAATGATAATAATATACCAAAGTTGGTTGCGGACGGACATGATGGATGCACTATTAACAGAAGCAATAATGACTAACGCGTGCTAATTATCGCAAAGTATAAAACTTTTTAAGTTTCTATCAACGGGACCAAAGGTAATACAACCATACAGACATACACACACACATATATATACACTCTTTTTCTTTGACATACACATAATATCGTACAACGAATTTAAATGCGTCGATTAAAAAAAAGAAAAGAAACACAGCGCAATGGCTTAAAATTCGACAGCCAAATTATTAACGAGAAGATGAAGATTCGCGGTTATTGCGATAAAACGTGTTGGAAGTGGTATCTCACCTCTCCATTGTGCCTTACGGGAAATAACGTATTGATAACTTGTCCCGTGTTACAATCATGATCGAAAGAAACATATACATATATCTATTAATATATATATTATATATACATATATATGTATTAATGTATATATGCTTGGATGTAACACGGACGTTCGAATACGCTGCTACTATTTATTGCATCTGCAGGAATCCAGGTAATGGTACGTTGCATCCGGGGTTTCTTCCATACGTGCGACGAAACTTTATTGTATATAAGCACGTATGTCAACACTGTATTTAATTCTCTACACAAGCAAGTATGATACGGCGCAGCTGTAATTTATTTATATACGTTATAACTTATACTTGCATTAAAGTTAATCAAAAATGACTTTACCCGAATCATAATTCTCCTTATCCAATCCCTGTTGAGCTAGAAGGACCAGGTGTTTTCCCGAAGCTACATGTTTTCCTCGAGTATAACGTTTTTATTATATTTCTTATTGTAATTTTATAACAGCACCAAATCGTTACAGGGGTACAAACCTCGCGATATAATGCAAAATACTGATTATTGTATATAGAAAAATCTTTAGTAAGTTAATTCTAAATTAAACTAATAATTTACGTTGGATGTAAGGCAATCGTATATCGGTCGATCCGACATCGTTTTTTTTATAACGTTTGCCACCGACGAATTTCTTGTGTTTTCCGAAAATCACAGTTGAGAGTATCTTCCACGATTGGGGACGTACATTGTTTCTAATTATCTACAAGGTATTTAATGTATCCTAGTCGTCGGGAATAGGAGTATTGCAATTTCCATGCCATAGTTTTGTTTCCGAATCGCAACGCGAATAATTCTCGAAAACGTCGTTGTAGCCGCGATCGCGCCACCATGTGCACAATTGTCTATTCCAACCGCAATCGACGTTGTGTATCAACTCCGGGCGTTCCATTCCCAAAAGCGTGTAAAAGTCCTGGTCGCCCAAGTGACCCTGCGAAAATCCAAAAACACCGATCACCGATAAGAATCGTAAAACAGGTAAGTTTCTTATTACGTTTTTTATCAAAGTTTTCAAGTTCTCCTCACCTTGAAATTATATTTCTCAGCCATGTGATTAACCATGTCCTCGCTTATGATTTGATCCCATTCCAGGGATTCTCTCAATCTTTGCAAATGTAACAGTACTACTCCGCTATTATAACCCGGATAACCACCCAACGAAATAGATTCGCCAAACATAGTCGTAGGGTTCTGGCTCCTGTACGAGTAGAGTACATGACGATAAACTGGCGTAAGCTCAGGCGCCAAGCCAAATAACGCTTCGGGACCAAAATTGTCAAATTCGATGAATAATTCTTTTATGTCCTTTCTGAATTTCGTATCGACGTCCAACATGACCGCTAATTTTTGCTCCTCTGGAGCTATCTGATGCAGGCCGAGCGATAAGAAGAACAGAGCATCGGAATAATACGTTCCAGGCTTGCTACTGAAGCGAGGAGACATTACTGACACGATGTATTCCAAATCAGCTGCGAGTTTGTGTACATCGTAATATTGCACCTGCGACGAGAAATATCATTAAAATCTGGGTAGGGCTCGAATGTACACGTTTTTCTGGACATACAATGATGCGTACCTTCATAAACTTTCCAGTCGTGGTAATCACTCCTCTGATTACACCTTCGGCGATCAAACGACTCTCCTTGTCACTTATAACGTGAAATGTTATATCCACCGAAGCGAGTCTTAGAAGAGAATCGGTAAATATTCGAAATTTCCTCCTCATCGGAGAATTCGTCGTGACTTTCGTAAATATGCACCATACGTTGTAATAATTGTTTATTTTAGAGGAGGATGAGTCGAGATTCGTTCGATTGGGAAAAATTGGTTGGAGCTTGTTCGAGTCGCCGATTAAAGCTACGGCGGTTGATAAGTTCGTTTTTTCAGTCGCATTTTGCAATCTGAAATAGTGCTCGCTCCAATAAACACCATTCGACGTTTGGAAGCAGTAGAGGAGTAACAAAAGTATCGCTACGACTGTTAAATTGAGCAAGATTTTCCGTAACAAACGCATTTAACTACTCATCCGTCATTGTCCAACCCTGCGCCAGGGATATCATTGTTGTTGAAACTCGATGAACAGCACCAAAAACAAATTGATATACAACTTTGCACGTGCACATTGCATTTTCGTCCTCACTTGGTTAATAACATCGTATAATTAATGCGTATGACTTATATGTGTGCAAGTCGTCCTAAAATGCAGAAAACTGCGGCCCTCTCGCGGAGACGTGGCTAACCCGGTTGTCATTTCGTCGGCAATTCAGTTATCCCGCTCACTTCGAAGAAAGCTATCGGGGGAGCATGTGCAATGCAGACATCTTGGTGTGGTAATATGGACCATCAATTGTCTTTACGGTATAAGACGAATGAACGAGATTCTTCGCGCCTTAAATATAGATAGATCCCCATGTATCTCCGTGCGATGGTAAACATCACGGAAGATGTCAGCTAGGTAATTGCGAACTATAGAATTTCTGAGCTTTACTATTTACAGGACCATACATCACGCACGCAAATAGGATAAGATGCACCGAAGAACGTCCATGGTCACGTGACCTTTTGTGATGTGTGCGAGTACAGTTTTCCTAATTGTTACTTGTCGGCATCAGAGTCAAGGTGCCATTTGAAGTATGAACAACTTGTGAGTAATAATTGCGCTCCTTTTTCGACACCGCTTTTGAAATATTCTCTCTCTTCCTCTCGTTTCTTGCTAAGAGTGAGTAAATTGTCTCCCTCGCTCCTCAACCGGTAAGCTTCAGTCATATAGAAGTATTCGTACAAATAGTAGTAATTCAGAAAAGATGTCTCCTCTTATATCTGCCCACGTGCAAGCTGTACATTCGAGTGTCATTCCATTAGGGTGCGATTCTCGTACCGAGTATCCCTCACCGTAGCTGTCTCCAGAAGAATCAGTCCTTCTAGTCATACAAATTGAAGGGAGAAACAAAATTCGTTCCCGATTCCGATGGATAGCGCAAGCATTCCTGCATTGAATGAAGTTCGTTAAAAAGCGATTCTTCTCCCAAGCCCCGAGAGTCCGTTGGTCAGTGTGCCAGGGAGATTTCGTCGTAGGTGTCTAGAGTTTAGCCAACAACAAAAAACCAAAGATTGGTATCCGCCATTGCGCGAACTCCACGAGCATTCGAAATGAAGCGATCGATTGATTAGCAATTGAAATCGAGGAGGCAGTGGATGGAAGAAGCACCGGTGTCGCAGGAGGTTTCGCGTCGACTAGGGAAACGGAGGGATGAGAAAAAGCAAGTCAGGCGGGATGTCACGTGGCACAGACATCGGTCACGTAGCTTCTGGACCACGTGACCAAGAACCTCTGCGAATATCGTCCCATAGCTCCCATAGTAATCGAGTGTATGATGCGCTTTTACATAACCTCTCTTTAACGACAAACGTTTTCTAGATATTGAGCGTGACTCGTGCATCCACTTTTTCGATAAAATCGTTAGGCGGAGGAAAAGTCTTCGTTACATTAAAAAAAACCGTCAACGGGTTTTACCAGGGATTTTAGTTATCGCTTGAATAATTAACAAAGGACAGTTACGCAACGATCACTCTCGAATCTCGCCCTTCTACCGTGGTCGTCTCATTTCACGGTCTCGCCGTCGTTTTTACAGTGGGCGCCCCTCGTACAGCGCTCGTCACCTGTCACTTCGAGATGACGAGAATAATGAAAATAAGTTGTTAAATGGTGCGAGATATTAGCAATTACGTTTTGCGTATTTGAATAAATCCCCTCGAGGGCTCGACGTCTATTTAGGTCCGACAAATACAACACGAACCGACGTAACGATCCTGGATCTGACACAGCTCGGCTTTGTGTGGGATCCGATTTGTATAACGAACGTTCCTCGCTTTTCGGAAATAACCAGAGCGAAGCTACCCTTCGGATTTTCGTTTACTGGACGTATCATGGACAAGGTATTGACCATGGCAATAATCCGCTTTTCTATTGTGTTGATATCGATAAATGTATGTCATACTGGGATATTGTGTTACATATCCTGTGTAGGTACGTTCGTGCGTCGTTTACCAACGAAGAACTTCTCGACTGGTTTGTCTCGTGTTACGCAACGTTTCTGTAAACAATACCTGCCCAAGTCGCCACTCTGTTCGACCCTCAATAGGAGATTTTCTCGAAATTGAATGCCACAGACGTAAGCAAATGTACAGGTTGCTGTTACGTATGAGCTGTTTGTAACACAGCCAGCCATAGAGCTCGACACAATTTATTCTCAGTCCTGACAACGAATAGTCTGTATTCGTTGGTCCTGAGCACCGGGTGATCTCACCAGGCTGATTTTCTTTTGACTAATTTTACTTTATTACCGAATAATTTCTACATCGGATAATTTTTATTCTGCAATCAAGATTATTGTAAAGTATGAAAGATCATCGTTGTCAAAAATAGATCCAGTTCTCTGATAAATTATTCCTCGTTACAAAGTAGCACTGCAAGTTGATTAATGAAAAAACGAGTTTCGAAACAACGGTTGGATTCAACCCAAACTCGACATCCTCCTGAATCGTATACAGTAGAATCCGTTTAGTACGACTTTGTTTATAACCGCTTTTATCGACCTAGATGTAAACTCAAGTTTGGTTTTTATAAAAATGACGGTGATAATGAGGAAAAGTTAATATTGTGACGTCGCACGCTCGTCGGGTTTTTTCGGGAATTGGCAGCGCGTTATCGGTACTCGAATAAAAAATTTATTTTCAATTTGACATAACTTTTTAATTGTAACGTAAAATAATAATAATAATAATAGGTTTATTATCAAACTTATGTATGATCTTTCCATTTAGAAATTGTTTTTATTATTTTTATTAAAAACGCAGTCATAATTTCATGAGCAATACCTCGCCGCCCCCACTTCCTTTCCTCTCCGATACACGTTCGATTATCCCTGCGTAAATCACGTTTAGTACTCTGTGACCTTTTTATGCATGAAGACTAGAGAAAAGAGTGTCAACGCCGATCTAAAAAGCGTCACATAAGTATGTACATTTAATGGCGCTGTCGGCGCGGGAGACTGACCAATCGTGGGGAGCGAGCAGGCGTGATATTCCGAGTAAACAAACCACAGGCGTAACATAACCTGAATCTATACAGAATTTATAAACACTTGTCAACAGATTTATTTTTATCAACGCGATTAATTTTTATCACGATAGTGGCGAGACGATCCAGTTACTATCCGTGTAAATTAAAATATATAAAGTTCTCAATTGATTTCAGTAAAGTGTATGAGTGCATAACATACGAGTTAAAAAAGATGAGAAAAAACGATTATATCGGAACTGTAAACATATTTCCAATATCTATTAAGAAATAATAAGAAATTTCTATTATAAATAGATATATTTTAAACTTTATAGAAATACGTAAATTATGATAAGTTGGCTCGTGTACGATAATTGTCCTTTGGCGACTGGTGTTATTGTTTTCATTGTAGGAATTGCTCAGAAAATGCCCTCTCATTACTATATGAAAGTCGACTATTTTAAGGGTGATATCCTTTTTGTGCTCGATGCAGCCGACCATGGGCAACTCCTTTATCATTGACACCTTTTCTAAAATTGTATGCAGCATGTGAAATTGGATGTTAAATTTGCCGACGACATCGAGTACCGTTGCATCTATTAAACACATTTATAAATGTTATTATTACCTTTGGTACCGCAAAAATAGATAGCTGTCGCAAGTTCAACTTCACACGGTTTAGTCTGTCCTTTATAAGACCGCTTTAGCAGTTTGGCATAATACAGATTTTCCCCATTCTGGCTGCTACAATTCACTAGCCTAAAAAATACAATCATGAAATCTTGAATGCCTCTCGGTAATAAACACGTGTCAGAAACTGACATGCAACAATGATTGTAAGAATTGAATAGGAATTAAGAAAATTGAGTTTTAATCAATCTTGAAAAACAAGACTTAAAAGGCAATTAAAATAAGTTAAGTTTTTTAATTGCCTGGGAAGACGTAGTTTTTTATAAATAATAATAATGAATTTAGACCTACTTCTTTGTTATTAATTTGTTGTACCAACGTGTTTAAAGCGATTCGTATGGACGGATAAACCATGCGTGTAATTGATATAGCCGAAACGAGATGTCAAAACCGGCGGTTGCCCCATTCATATGGGAATTGACACTCCTTTCCTCTAGTCTCCCTGTTTGATGGATCGTTGCGTTAACCTATTCTACGCGCGCTAAAAGTAAAAACAAAAAAAATCACAAAAGTTTTACGCCAGTAAATATAATGTATATTGCATTTTCTATTACTATGTACTTCATTATTACCTAAGTATGTAGTTCTAAGTTATTTGTTAGCTGTAGCTATACTGGATTAAATTACAACTAAAATTTATCTCATTTAAATGTTTGTTTATTCAATCTTTTATTATACACTTATATTATTTAATAAAAATCAAAGAAACATGAATCAAAAATGAGAACAAGGATTGAATAATCTGGCCGTTTTGTGCGACGTCCGATTAGTACGACGGAATATCGCCGGCTCCTTGACACTCCCTATGTCCGGATTCGTGGTGTATATTTTTCGTAAACAAGGGTGGACGAAGAATGGTGCGGCAGGATCGAGTAGACGGAACGAGACGAAACAAGTTGTTGAGCGTGGCAAACCCTGGAGAAGCCACATGACCGATAAGTTTGGTGTTTGACGCTGTGACCCGACGAATCCTATTTGCATTTGTAATGGATTCTACATAGCCAGGTATATCGTATCGTCAACAGTCATATCTCAAAGATACCCAAAGCTTGGAAGTTTTGTACATCACTCGGCCATACCCTCGTCGACACACGCTCGAAACAAGCTAACTTCGGGAAATTCAACTTCCAAGGTGCATCCAACTTTGTGCCAAGACACCGATACGTCTCTGTACAAATATGCATGAGAACGACACGAGAAATTTCCAACGACAAGCTCTTACGAGTAAAACCGTAACCGTTGTCAGCCCTCGTTCATTTTTCTCATCGTTCTCATACGTAAGAACTCTGTTTCAACTATCGTTCGTAAAGGGACAAAAACAAGGAACGTGGAAGAATCTTTCGATAAGAAGAAAAATGGTAACGAAAGGGACAGAATGGTTCCAGCGACACGCCGAGAGAACCGTTTCCCCCTTATTTCCTATCTCAGAAACAAGATCAAGGTCAGAAATTACTTTACGAATTCGTTACGAATTTCGTCCTGATAATTTTTCATTCGCGTTATTATAAATTAATCCACCGATGAATCGATAGAAAAATAAGTAATTTCCGGCAAAATCGTCGTTTATCAATGTCGAGACAGGCTTGAAAAGCGTATTAGCGCGAAACTAGGTAAATATAAGAATGAAGAATAGATAGACCGTGTGTTCCAACGTTGAAAAGTGTTTATATAGTCACGTGGGTTAGATACAATTTCAGTCGCCCTCGTACGTCCCCACCCCGTGCAAAATGGTCAAAGGGGTGTTACCGCGCGCGCACGTCTTCGGGGGATGAAACGATGCAGCGTCGGCGTCAATTGCACACACAACAGAGCAGCAGCGGCGCAAAACTGGAGCCGTAAAGGAGAATGCTTCGCGGAGATTCGTCTCGTGGCCCGTGT
This sequence comes from Netelia virgata, assembly GCA_951802705.1. Classification (NCBI taxonomy): domain Eukaryota; kingdom Metazoa; phylum Arthropoda; class Insecta; order Hymenoptera; family Ichneumonidae; genus Netelia; species Netelia virgata. The sequence goes on along the minus strand of OX637867.1, from coordinate 35,340,273 downwards.
ACGAAGGTGAGCGCGCGACAGTAACCGCGCGCACTTTAACGCGCTCGCAACTCGCGAACTCGGTGCTGCTCGATAACGTAATAAATATTTCTCATTAATTATATACAAAGTTTTCTCGTCACTTCGATCTCGTGTCATCGAAATAACGAATAAGCGGAGCGATTATTTACTTTTTAATTCGTCGAGGGTGAATTTTTGTTCGTTTCTTTTTTCTTAACGACTTGACTCGGATCGTCGTCGAACAACTTGAGCGGTGAGCAACTACTTTTGTTTAATCCTTCGCAAACATCGATTAGATTATATTTGATTAAAGATTATACATATATATATATATGGCTATACATCTTTAATACAGAAATACATGTCGTCGCTCGAGCAGGAAACTAGCCGACTTACAAAACTCGCGATTGAGATTTCCTCGATCGAAACTTCCTCCACGAGAAAGTGTTTGTCTTTCGTCGTTCGCGAAGTTTAACCGACCGTCGTATTGAAAACATTGGGGAAAATTACAATGTCGTACGCAGGCAAAAGTCCGAAGTTTCGCGAGGAAGAAAAGTTTCGATATCTTTGTACAAGCGTGTTTATAACGACGTAATAATGATATTTCGTAATTCGTGCAACTCGTTGTTCATACTACGGTAATAATGGTTTAAAAAATTATTGTATTATCGTTAAATCTTTTTTTTTTTTATAACGATGCGCGTTAATCAGTGATCGATTTAACGAGGCACGTAGGATTGAAAAATGCGAACGGAGATTCTTACCTCTCTGACTCTCGTTAATCTAACGACGGGAAACAATTACCGTCCGATAAACGTTGATCAAATATCAAAAGAAAGAAAAAATAAAATAAAATAAAAATGTAAAGTTCAAGGTTAATTATTTTCGTGGATGGAACAATATCGTCGTATGATTGACGTACGCTCATTGCCCCGCTAGTGTAGGCAGACACGTCGCTAATAAACCAGCCGGTCGGTACGCGCGCGTTAATTAACGCTCCCGGAGTGTGAAACAAAATAAACACTAATCGAGCATGTCGTCGGTATGGAATAAAAACTGAAAAGAAAAAGTCTGACCACGACACGACTTTGTTTACGACTCGTTAAACATCAGCATTATAATAATCGACGTAGAGACGCCCTTAAAAACTTCCGGAACGAACTAACGAACCTTCGATCGTGCTCGAAACTACCCACGACCCCCGATTTCTCGATAAAAATATATTCCGTAAAATAAGAGTCCAAGCTGGGCTTCTAGTTCGAACGATTTAGAACCCTTACTCGTCCTTCGGTTAATATTGTTGCGCTCGATCGAGAAAAGAAACAACGAAGAGGAAAAAAGATACAAACAAAAAATGAATCGTGCTTGAAACTACCCACGACCCCCGAATTCTCGACAAAAATATATTCCGTAAAATAAGAGTCCAAGCTGGGCTTCTAGTTCGAACGATTTAGAACCCTTCCTCGTCCTTTGGTTAATATTGTTGCGTTCGATCGAGAAAAGAAACAACGAAGAGGAAAAAAGATAAAAACAAAAAATGAATCGTGCTTGAAACTACCCACGAACCCCGAATTCTCGACAAAAATATATTCCGTAAAATAAGAGTCCAAGCTGGGCTTCTAGTTCGAACGATTCAGAACCCTTCCTCGTCCTTTGGTTAATATTGTTGCGTTCGATCGAGAAACGAAACAACGAAGAGGAAAAAAGATCAAAACAAAAAATGAATCGTGCTTGAAACTACCCACGACCCCCGAATTCTCGACAAAAATATATTCCGTAAAATAAGAGTCCAAGCTGGGCTTCTAGTTCGAACGATTTAGAACCCTTACTCGTCCTTCGGTTAATATTGTTGCGCTCGATCGAGAAAAGAAACAACGAAGAGGAAAAAAGATACAAACAAAAAATGAATCGTGCTCGAAACTATCCACGACCCCCGATTTCTCGACAAAAATATATTCCGTAAAATAAGAGTCCAAGCTGGGCTTCTAGTTCGAACGATTCACAGCCCTTACTCGTCCTTCGGTTAATATTGTTGCGTTCGATCGAGAAAAGAAACAACGAAGAGGAAAAAAGATAGAAACAAAAAATGAAGGAAACAAATTTTCTTTGTCACAGGTGTCGTCCCCGGCGCGATATCTGGTTCAAGGTTTGCCCCGATGGGCTGTAGCGATGCTTTCCGGGTTAATGACGTACCTATTTAGCCGCTAATTGGCCTCGTCGCGCGCTTTCCACTGTCGCATTCTCTTACCCCGCTCCTCGCGGGGTCTTTGTTGCGTCGTACGACACCCCTCGGGAATCTCGTGTTTTTTTACCTTCTCCTTTCGTTCCTACGACACCGTGACTCGAACAGGGCAAAGACGATCGAAACGCGATCCCCGATGAACAGTCTCGTGGTACAAAAGGAGATTACAGTCCTCCTGAATAACAAAATGTCTAGATTTCTGTAGATTTTTCTTAAGGGACTATTTCAGTATGATTGGCTTGAAAATTGCTGATTTTTGTGATTTGTTTTTTTTTTTAAATACAATTAGTTAATCGAGTCCGTTTTTTTCGTTTATTCCAGTGACTTATGTCGTATATAAAACGAATTTATAATGTTTTATTTTTATTTTTTATATAATTTTGTTGGCCACTGTAAAATTATGTTTAAAAAAATCGCGACTGACGGTGGAAAGTTCTACTCCTTAAAAAATTGTCTGAAAGAAAAAAATCAAGAAGATTATTAACGGTATGAAAAACCGTAGAGTCGTACGGAGGATTTTTTCCGATGGAAATTAACGAAATGATGGCCATTTCAGAATTAAGTGTCAAATTCGAACCCCTTTTCGACAGTTCTTCATTGAAACAAAAAAAACTGATATTTTCAACTAAATAAAAACGTTTTCGCACGGCATTAAAAACTGGCGTGAAGAATCATTTGGGCAAATTTGAGAGGATTAGCTCGAGTATGAGATTTGCATATGACCTGTCTTTCTAAGAAAGGCTGTTGAGACCGGAATAATTTGAATTTCGCGACCAAAGTTTAACAGCATATTTATGAAAGTCCATATTTTTGGATAATACAAAAAAAACGATTTTCAACATTTTTTACACTGGGCTGGTTCCTCAAATCGAGCGACTAACTTGCTCTTTTGCTTCCCCTTATTTCCGAATCCAACGATTTATTCGACTCGATCGATCATTGCACGATAAGTTTTATTATTCCTTATAAAGTTTATTTAAAAAAATAACGTATCCCCACTATAATTCGTAAAGTTTCCCTATCAATCGTCAATTCGTTCTCTCTCGACTATTTGTCTCGCTCCGACTTGCGTCTTAACTTAGATTAAAATTTCACTTGTAATGACAAAACCTAAAAAAAAAACCACAACAATAGACAAAAAATAAGAGAAAACATTCCGTAGAGAAATTGGTGTTCATCGCACGAAATTCACAGACTGACGAACTGAATCTTTGTTTTGTCTCGAAACTCTCGCTTCGTTGCGTCTAAACTACGGGGAACAGATTATCCTGGCTTGTTCGCTTCCCAACTCTCGATGCGCGCCACGTGCCAGATGTGATTAAGCGACGACTCGAGCCTTAACTCGTTGCATTCTTGACTACAGCTTCATCGTCGCTATATACATATATATCCTTGACTTCACTCCAACTTCCTGTACAAGAGAAACAATGAAATCTCATTCAAAAAATCCACGTGGGGAAGCAAAACAAAAAGCCAAAAAACAAAGCTTCTCTCGAACGAAACAAGATTAAAGGCAAAAACCCACTCCAAACTCGTCTCGTAACAAATATACCCGAAATACACGCGCGCCCCGATCGTGCCCGACAAAGGTTCTGGATGTTCGAAAATACTCGCCAAATTCTCCGACAATATCTTTTTTTTCATCACGAAAATTGAAAACGAATCTCGCATCGAGGCGCCGAAGGGTTAATCCGGCGCATATTCATGCACTGGATGACGCATCTGCGATGACGATCACTTTGTTCGTGATTTTAATGAGAATTTTTTGTTGTTGTTTTTATGAAACTTTTTACGATTTTTATATTTTTTTCGTCGCACTCGACAGTCGGTCGTATGTCACGTGGATGGATAATAGCGCGTCCTATAACAAGCCCTTTCCTTCTTGACTTCCCTCTCTGCCCCCACCCTTGCTATGGAGTCGCGACGAACCGAGGTGCGTGCCGATAAGACGCTGTTCGATGCAGTTCGTATCGACCTAATTCCTTGAACGTCCCTTCCCCAACATTCGTACATTCATGCCTATGCATGCGGTCGATGATCAATACCCCGTTATAATACGTGTGAGTTGTAGAAACGAGACGCGTGGCTTTCAAGTACGGGAGACAGAAGGAGAGGTTGAGAGTAAAGGGATGTTTCGATTTTATCACCTGTGTCTCTCGGCCATGGAGAAACCATACAAGATCCCAATATTGGAGAACACGAACCACGCGTTGTCCAAGTAGGTCTGTCGTTAAGACGTCAACTATCTTATTAACGACGTCACCCCCTACTCATCCTCTCCTTGGCCGTCAATTCCCTCACTCCGAGGCCGTGACTTCCCCCACTCCTAGGCCGTGCTTACCCCCACTCCTACGCCGCGCAGTGCTGATGCGACACGCGTGCGGGCAGGAACGGGCCAAGGGGGCAAAGTTTGACCAGTTCTACTGTACGAGTTAACAAATTGGGAACAAATACGGGCTTTGATCGGTTTATAATTTGCTCGCTGATTGAGAAACTTCGATGAAACATCGAACGTGAGAAATGTTCGATACGAGGGTGTAACGTGATTCGGCGTTTAATGGCGAATAATTACATGTGGGAACGCGGTCAATTCCCTCGATGAGCGTATAACCACGATATTTCCTACGTTACGCGAAACTACCCTCAACCCCATCCCTCGAGCTTCGAACTCTCAATCCTCCTAGGATATATTATCGTTTATAAGTTCGTATAGATTTAAGCGATGTATCGTTGTTATATCGTTGGGTTTTCCAATAACATTCGGTCTCATCCGACAGAGTTTCCGGTGGAAGCGAGAGTTTTAGGGGTAGATTGTTAGGGGGATGAGAAAAAGAATAGGGGGGTAGTTTTGCGAATAAATTTTTAATCGCCGGGAAAAAATTTTGGTTCAGGTTTTTAATTATCGTTGGAAAATTACGTTGAATAATTTCATTCGTTCTCCCGGTTCAACGAATCTCGAGATTCACGTAACGGGGTGGGGGCTGAAAATATTTAATAGAGGTAAGTTATAGAGTCTTGTTTAGTAAACTTGGAGCGTAATCTCGATGAGAAAACACGTCATGTCGCCAACACGACGAGAGAGATAAAGATAAACACAGAGGGGGAAGAAAGGAAACCGAGAGACTTATTAATCATCCCTCCACCCTCTACCTCTATCCCCTTGAGATTAAACCAGTTTTTTCAAACCGCAGCTGCGTTTTATCATACCCGTAGAAACCTCTACCTACACGATGTGACAAACTGGCTCGTAGAAAAATTAAAAAGTCATTGGAAATTGTCCGAGAAAAAAAATGTCGCAAGAAAGACTCGAGAAAAAGGAAATCTCGAGCTTTTTTCTCGTAGCGCCGGTCAACGACGCGTTTCCTTATTTATATAAGCTCCATCCTCTCTCTCTCTCTCTCTCTCTCTCTCTTTATATACCCACGCGAAGCCTCGAATGCCTCGAGAATTATCAAATATTCATAGACAGAAATAGAGCGCCCCGTACAAACGGAGTTATGCGAATTCACGAAAAACAAAAAACATCTCCTAAAAGCTTTTTCTTTTTTTTACTCACAATTTTGTTTTCTTTTTCATTCACTTCCGCGTTTCGTTCCAACTTTTCAACCGATACACGAGACGTTACCCACAATCGTAGAAATTCTTTCACGTGCGAAACGTTTAATCAATAATCGCTAATTCATGTTTTTTATTTATTTACGCCACGAATTCCGGTCTTTTGGTCATGACCCTAGGCTTTAATCGTCGAACGACACCGAACCTTCTAACCCAGATTCGAGATTCACTGCCAGCCGAGCGAACCGGTACGAGAGGGAAGTTTGGTGACAAACCGACCCGACCAAGCACCGACGTTAGTTCGCAGTCTCCTCGTCACATCGGCCTCGAGCAGGTGCGACGGAGACGCTAGAGAGAAAGACAGAGAAAGAGGAGAGAGAGAGAAGTCGGTTTCTCACCCTCTAATTTACCGTGTGTACGACGTTGTTATTCTTCATATCACTCGGTTTACATGTAATAGACACGGGACTTCCGGTGATAACGACGACAGCTGCAACGGAGAGAACGAAACTCCCCGATGCGAGTAAATTTATATCATAATTCTCTCTCCCCCCATTTTCTCGTACGAGGGTTCGTAATAGACGAGCGACGGTATTGCATATTTAGCGTGCTCTTCTCTTCATCCCTTAGGGACTTGTTGCTGTCCATAGTCGTACACGACACGGTGACAATTGGAACGCGATGGTAGAGACGAGTCGAGGTGACACGGGATTTCAAATTCTTGGCATTGTTCGATACCACGACGTACGAATCTCTCTCGTTCCCATTGTGCTAAACCTCGTTTATCCCTAGCACCGATCCCTTTCCTCGGCGTTCATTAATCAACGCGCGACGTACTCGTCCCTTCGAGGGGATATAAAAAAAACCAGATAATCGTCGATTATCGACGCCTTGGCCAAAAAGTAACTGCGTTTCAGCCCACTGGACACTTATGTCCCAGCGTTGAAAAAAAACGCAGTGACTTTTTGGCCAGATGGATCGATATTTTTTTCAATATAATTATAGAAATTCTCCCACGACTCATTATTTTTTTCCGTCGTCGAGTAAAATTTCTTTTTATAGCTTGCTGTGAATAAACGTTACGAGAAAACAAAAATAAAATTATCGAGTAAATAAACCAACCCTCTCGCTTCTTACAAGCCTCACTCCTAATGAAATTTCTCTCCTCAAGAAGAAACTATACATATGTCACAGAGTCACCGATAATATGAAATATATATAAATAAGACGAGACTGAGAGTGGTCAGGGCACGAACTACTTCGAGTAAATATTTGAATCAAGCCGATATACGCGAGCTACGTCGACGGGTTTCCAATCCTGGTTTAACATCTCGGGGTAAGATATTACGCCGTGAACGAGTATAACATTAAACCTAGCTCAGACAGGATCCGTTCCGTGTTCCAACGTGAACGTTGGTACGATGAAACAAACCTGGGGATTAAGGGCAGGTCGATGAGCTAATTGCAAGGACACTCGTTGCATTAATTACGAGGCTGGAAGAGTGGAAAAGGGCCTGCGCGACAAAAGCGTACGTAGCATTATCGCGTTTATCTCGTCTTCAAAGAAAATTTCACCCTCGAGGTATCGAGGAGGGGTTGAGTACTGAACGGTGAAAAATTCTTTATCCACGATTCGCAATTTCCTTCGGAAATTTCTACTTTTCTCTCTCTCTCTCTCTCTCTCGTGCACATTCTCTTTCATTCTTTTGCTGTTTTTTTTTGTAAGTAAAAGAAAACAAAATGCCAAGTAGGAAAAAAAGCTCGTCATTCTTTCCTTCATTCCTTTCTTCTTCATGGCTAATAACTCTGGAGGACTCTGGTAGTGTAACGAGAGAGCGAGAGAGCGAGAGGGAATTTTTTGCCGCGGGGCACTCGTACCCCCCCCCCCCCCCCCCCCACCTCCTCGTCGCATCCACCACGTCGCGCGTTCCTCGTTTATCCTCGTGCCCGACGTGTGCCAAGTGCCCCGCTCGTTTTCTTCCTCATTCTCCATCTATAACGTTTTCCCCACTATCCTTTCGTCCCGTTTCCTTCACTCCTTTTCTTTTATCCCTCAACGCGCGTTGAACAATAAAAAAATGGCATCTATTTTCGAGCTATGTAGGTATAAAAGTTTCGAATTTTGACGGGCAGGGGTGTGCGAGAAGTGGCGAGAGAGAGAGAGGGTGAAGGGTTGCTACCCCTATTATATGTAAATAACGAATAGAAACGTCGTAAAAGGCAGTTACGATCAAACAAATTATCTATATAGATCGCGTTCGATCGCTTAGATTAAACACTACCCTCTGCCTGCCTTCGATCATCCCCCACCCCTCTTGCTCCTCTTTTTTTCTTATCAGCACACCTCGAGTGTCATCGTTTCGACGCGAGATCGATCTACACGCGAGACATTATCGCTCACGGGTTCGTAACGTATACGCTGTATATAAACTCCCGGCATAACAAAGGCGGATCGACCCTCCCTCTCGCAGGAGATGGCGCACGGTGGGCGAGATTTGAACGAGAGAGAGAGAGAGCGAGAAAAAGTTTGTCTTTCGGGGAAAAAAAAAGAAACAAAAGAAACAACCCTCGAGTTACAGAGTCCCTTGTAAAATTGAGCACGAAAAGTAAATATCTCGGTGAATAATAATAATAATAATAATAATAATAATAATAATAATAATGATGATGATGATAATGATAATAATAATAATAATAATAATAATAGGGAAACGCGAAAAAGGGAAGAACATGTTGTATCGTCGAGAAAAGTACGAGGACAGGGGGGTGGGGGGGTTGATAGGACGTAAAAGAGTGAGAGCGAGAGGGACTTTTCGTACAGAGAGATTTTCGCGTGCGCTTACCCGACCTACAAAAAAAAAAGTTGTCCTTGCACTTCTGGTCTAGGGGAGATGGCCCGAGCGCATGCAGCGAATTCCCCCCCCCCCCCCTCACCGCGTGTTATCGATTGTCCCATTTCAACGACGTCGCGCTCTTCTTTTCCCGTTCGTGAAAAAAAAAAGAAGAAAAAAAAAAATCCCACCGGTTTCTAGAGTTTTGTCTGTCTCTGTCTGCGTGTCTATCCGTCTCTGTGTACGTATGTGTTCGAAATAAAAAGTAAACGTTCCGGTCGTCAGCTACGTCGTGGAATATCATTCACTGTCTAGCTCCCCCCCCCCCCCCCCGCTTTCTCGCTCTCTTTATCTATCTCTCTTTCTCTTTCTTTCTTTTTCCCTCTCTCTCTCTCTCTCTCTCTCTTTCTCTTTCTTTCTTTTTCCCTCTCTCTCTCTCTCTTGCCTTAAAATTGCCCTACGGAATTTCTCGAGCATAATAAACGCATCAATCAATCAATCTTGGATACGTAATAGAGGAGAATCGGATCGTTTCCTCGCAAGAAGATATAAAACGGCGTTTACGAAAAAGCTCCGATTATCAGCGATCTATAGTAAAAGGTGAATTCTGTCTATGGCCAATTTGAAACAAAGTTAAATCGTTCATAATATAACGGGAAAAAATGTTCGATTGGCGTTCGACGCGCGAGCGAACGTGAAAAGGGCAACGACGAGTCGACGACGACGAGAAGAATGATGTGGGGGATGCAAAACGATAGAGATTGGATTCGTCACGTTCGAGACGAGATCTTTCACCGTCGCGCGATCTCCAATGTTTAATTAATCGTCGATACGCGTCGACCGCGGTTAAGCCCAGTTCGCTATTATGTGCTCACGCACGTTAGTCGTCAGAGAGGGTAGAAGGGGAAGGAAGGAAGGGAGGCAAGGGATTGAACACACACACGGGCTAATTGATCATTAAAATTTCGTTCCTCCTTCTCCCGATTCCTGATAATAATCGGGGCGTACGCCAATTCATTATACAAATAGTAATTGAATCTGGTACGAGCTAAAGTCGCTTGGGATTTTATCGATGTCGAAGGGAGAACGGCGAGGTATCGACTCGGGTGAAATAAACGACGGGAGGGAAATAAAAATTGAATAAATAAATAAAAACATCGAGGATCGAGTAGAGCATGCGAACTAAATAGGAATTTTGGGAATTTCGAGGATATTATTAGTTCGCGAGAGGCACGAGGCACGATTGAATTTCAAATATTCGGGAATATTTAATGGAGGGTAATCGGGAAAGGTTGATTTTTTTTTGTTTTTTTTTAAGAGTTATTTGGGAATCTAGGGATTATCTGAAATTCGTCGGTGCACGAACGAACCCCCGGGATATCGGGGAAAATCCGATAAACGTATCGGGCGAGGGCGTCGACGACGCGACGCGTATCTTGAAAATATCGTTCTCTCTCTCTCTCTCTCTCTCTCTCTCTCTCTCTCTCTGTCTCTATATTTCGTCGCAACTACTCTCTTATAGCGATATTATTGCATTACGTTGCGACGTATCCGTGGCAAGTACTGTCGATATCGAAGTTCGCGATCTATGAAAGTCAACGGTGAAGATCTTAATGGACACGAGGTAAAGAAAAATCTCGTGTATATTATCGTTATTTTCCCGTTGTGAGATAGCGGCCGCGTTGAAATTGAAGGGTAACCCGTTGCTGCTAGTTTCTTTTGAGTTGATCTTCGTCGAGATCGAGTCGCGTCCGGAAGAAAAATTGAGAGAGGGAATAAAAAATAAAAGGTGTGTGTGAGAGAGAGAGAGAGAGAGAGAGAGAATGAGAAATAAAAGTTAAGAACAAGAGAGAGCGAGAGAGAAAATAGAACATAAAAGTTAAGAAAAAGAGGCGAAGACAGCGAGAGAATACAAAATAAAAGTTGACAAGAGAGAGAGAGAGAGAGAGAGAGAGAGAGAGAGAGAGAGAGAGAGAGAGAGAGAGAGAGAGAGAGAGAGAGAGAGAGAGAGAGAGAGAGAGAGAGAGAGAGAATATCTCGACTCAGAAACAGCGACGGTCGACTTCACAGGGGTGCATTACCGATTATTCTCAAGTATGAATCGTCTTTTCGATCGTTTTTCTCTTTCTCTTCTTTCTCATGGTTTCTCTCTCTCTCTCTCTCTCTCTCTTTCTCTTTCCTCTTGGGAATCATAGTACGAGCGCTCCATTGGAACGTCACCTTTTCATTTCATGCATTTGCAATCGACGGGGAGAGGGATGGCCCCAACTTTCCGGTTGGAAAATTCCAATGTCTTCCGTTTCTCCTTTATCGTCGAGAATTGACAATTTTCAGAAATATTTCTATTGTTCAAAGGGGAAACTCCGTTACGGACGATAATTTTTACTTTGACAAGGCCAAAACGGGCTGCCTCGTATACTTTGCGTACGTACTCTTCGCATAGCAAAGTTTCTTACCTCTTCGTCCACGTTTGCAACCCCTTATAGCGTCAGAGGGCTGTGACGCGATATTAACAATTAACCAAAAAAATAGAAACGTTTCACACCGATAAACGTCGCGTCGCTGGGTTAATTCGAAGTTGATACAATTCGTTGATAAATCACATTCGTTTTCCAACTCTCATCCCCCAAATTTCAACTGCACAAAAACGGGGATGAATTTTAACCCCGTCGAGATTTCGCTCCGTAGTAACAAAATATTCTAGCGATTCTCGCGTTTTTTTTGCACGAAGCGACGTTTGAGAAGCCGAAGAGATTTTATCCACGAGGATGGAAAAAAATCGAAGAAAAAACCGGGGGTGCAAAACAGAGAGAGAGAGAGAGAGAGAGAGAGAGAGAGAGAGAGAGAGAGAGAACTTCGCGGTTACCCGGAAATGGGATAAGAACATGAATTATCCGATCTCCTATTGGATTTTCATTATCGTTAATCACACTCGTTCCATTTTTATCGGTTATAAAAAATAAATTCCGATCTCTACGCTAAGTGTAAAACTTTATTTATATAAATTTATATAAATAAAGTTTTATTTTTATAAATAATGTTTTATTTATATAAATTTATATATATCAAGTTTTAATCAGGTAATATTTCTCACGATGATCGGAATTCCTCCTTTTAGTTTTCATATTTTTCCCCGAATCGTCTTTGTCGATAAAATATTAACCACGTGCCGATGAGTCACGTGGATGGATAATTACCCCCCCCCCCCCCCCCCCCGCCGACAACCCAACCTTCTCATCGATCGTAGTTAAAACGATCAACATAGATCAAACGTAATCAGAGACGATGTACAATACCTGGAACCGAAGCTCGGCATTAATAATGATGCGAGGAACTTTAACGGCGCGGGACGTTATGATAAAACCCGAACAATCAATTTTGTCGGAAGCCATTGAACGGTGCTCGAAGTCCACACTCTTCATCGATGCGATCCGATATCGTTTCCTTTTGTTTTTTATTTTCGTTTAATTCTTCCTGTTTCCCATAATTTTCAAAGAAATCTTACGTAATTCTGTCATAACGGTTAGCGTTACATAATCGCTGATAAATCTCCCGGAATTGTATAATCGGATAACGAGACTTTCTAGCGAACTCGATGAAGATTTATCCCAGTTATTGCGTAGAATTCGTAATAAAATATGATTTTAAAGCGAAAGAGAGAGAGAGAGAGAGAGAGAGAGAGAGCGAAAGTGGAAAATCGATCCTCAGCGTGTTTATTGTTCTCATGATGTTTATTTTCTTTTGTTTCAGAATTGTTGTATTCGTTACGTGCGAGATGAAGAAATGAGAACAAATACGAATCACGATGATGCGCTCACTGTGGGGGAATGAAATTGGAAGGTTTCGACGGATTCGATGAAACGCGATATTAACGGTCTGCAACGAGATATCGCGAAAAATTGGCCGGCTCTTCGAGGACTCGGTCGCGATCGTCGAGATAATAAAAATAATACTCGAAAGATAACGTCGTGTAAGAAATAGAAGAGAGAGGAGAGAAGAGAACGAACCGGAAACGAGTCGGACGCAAGAAGAGTAACGTAGGAAGAAAAAGAAAGGAGAGAAGAGAGACGAGACTCGTCGAAACGAGGAAGCGGATATGATTCGTTCGTTCAACCGCGAATTTAAGGAAGAGTTTAGAATGTAGGGGACACGTGAATTATGCCGGGAATGATAAGAAAACGACGTAAACGGGGAAGACGACGAGGACGAGACGACAACGCGTATCCCAAATTTCTAATCGTCGAACAATGGTCGAGCTCGGTAGCTTCGATAGCTCGGACAGCGCCAATAATACGCAAGCTTCCTGTGGTCTTCATTATCAACAGTTTGCCGTGCCTGACGGTGGTGAGTTACTTCTTTACTTTTTAATCCCCAAATTTTGCTTTTTTAATCGTCGATTTTACTTTTTATTCGCAGATTTTATTTTTTTAATCGTCGATTTTACTATTTATTCGCAGATTTTATTTTATAATCGTCGATTTTATTTGTTAATCGACGATTTTATTTTATAATGATGGATTTTATTTTTTTAACCGTTGATTTTACTTTATAATCGTAAATTAAAATTCACGAATGGCAATCGAAGGATAATATTTTGATTATCGTTTTTGATCGGATTTCAGAAATCTGGTGTAGTTGGGCCTGGGACTCGATTCTTTGCTGGCCACCGATCAAAGCCTCGTCGACCGCCAAGCAGAGATGCCCGGTCGAGAACGGTGTCGATCCTACGAGTGAGTACCAATTATAATAACGTCGTTATCATTGTCAGCTTTTTTTTTAGACAAAGTGCATCGCAAACTCGTCGTCCATCACTGAAGACAATCCATGGGTTTCATTCGCAACGAATTTTCGCATCGTCGAGCGAAAACTGAAAAGTTCGTCGTGTGGAAGCCTTCGGGACATTTTCAACTCGTCTTATCAAGAATTTTTCAGAAATTTCCCAAGCTCTCGATATTTCTTCGACTGGCAAGAAAGAAAAAAAAGAAAAAAACGTCTCGCAATATCACCGTGAAGTTTCGTGTACAGCGTTCTCCTATTACGTGGGAATATTCTATACGTTCCTGGGGAATCGATAGCACTTTACTGTTCTCGCGAGCTCGACCCAAGATATTTCATTTAAATTTATATATTAGCACAGTTCTCCACTTTGGCCAAGTTCCAAAACTTTCTCACGACTACAATTCTCTCTCTCTCTCTCTCTCGATCGTTTTTTTTTCTTTTTTGTACGACGAATCAAAGGGTTAATTTGATTCAATCTCTAAACGTCGAGATCTTTCCTTCGACTGCCACTGTGGTCGACCTGGACATTTAGAAAAAAAAGAACGATTCTCCCACCGTCTCACACCTTCCATTATTGATTTTTTGAGGTCACGGGCGATGTCCCAAAAAATATATAATTCACCCCCCAGCCCCTCAGTCTCTTCTTTTAATAGCTTTATTTTTCATCCCCTTTTTCACACGTTCCGAGATCAATGATCGTTGACGAACATGCATATGCATGTACAATAATATTAAATAATCCAGTACGTGACTCGTTATATGATTTCCTCGATCATTCCCCGTCTGATAAACACAGACGTACACACATAGAACACGTTTTTAAATTATTCGTGAAAATACATTTGCATCTCGCTCGGTACATAATTATTATATGGAAAAAAAATCTTGGATTCCGTTTAAATTTAAACTGAGAGATCTCGGGATGAACGAGCGAGTCGTTATCCCACGAGGACACTTGAAAACTGGCGAAAATCGTTCCGACGAAAAAAACTCCTTCGCATAATTTCATATGAAAATATACCGACGTTGACGAGAAAGAATGATAGATAAACAAATGTGTTCGGAGGAGAGTCACGATGAAGCTGGACTAATTTTTCTTCTTTTTTGTGTTCTCATCTTCGTTTTATTTCTCTCTCTCTCTCTCTCTCTTTCTTTCTTTCTTTCTTTCTCTATCTATCTCTATGCTAACCAGTTTGTATAGATCACGTCTATCGACTAATATTATCACGCAAAAGTTTATAATTCATCGTATTCAACGTGAACAAAAATGTTAGGTCCACCTATTTTCTAGAATTAATGCGTGAGATACACGTCGCGATTTGTATACACAGCAATAAAGCGAGTAGCCCCGAATGCAAATTCTTGTCGGTAACAGCTGCAACTTTCTCATCACCGACATTCGAAACCCATGCAATTTTGTTTACCCGCGATATTGTCCCGGAGTCAAAAACAGTTGGGCCGCAATTTTGCGATTATTCCTCATCCACGCTTCATTTAATTTCTGTATTCTCGTCGACCTACGGGAGCAGTTTCATCGCGATAAAACGAGGTCAAAGAACGTCGGGAAGTTGAATTATTATTTTCGAGTCGCAAAATTATAAGTAAAAAACAAAATTCACTCGTGAAAAGGGATGAAAAGTAGTAAGAGCCGGGAACCCGTTACCGCAAAATTTCCACCAAATTTCAATCGAGAGACAAAAACTTGTTTTAAAATTCAATTGAAGAAAAATGCCCTCATGTTCGAGCTAATTCTCGAAAGTTTAAGTTTTAAGAAAATTTATCGACGTTTATACGTCGATACTTCGTAGAAGTGATAAAAAAAGAGAGAGAGAGAGAGAGAGAGAGAGAGAGACTTTAGTAAATGTCGATGTAAATAATTATCCATAGGTATTACAGGATGATATGAAATTCTCGCATCAATTATGGATTCCTGGAATAATTGACCGTGGCCTAAATCTTGCGTGCTCTCCAAGGGACCTTCTCTCATCAGCACCTTTTGGTACCATCCCCACTCCTACCAACTAAGCCCCCCCCCCTCCTCCCTTCGTCCATTCATCCATCCCAGCCCGACGTTATCGATAAAGCGTTCCTCATCAAGGATGCTTCCGCCGGAAAGCGTTCGAGCTTATGACCCTGTCAAAGGACAACGCGGGCAATCACAAAACGTCGAAACATACAAAAAAACAGCCCTAGTGATTCGAGGGTGAAGCGTTTAGCGTTGCTCGTGAATAAAAAACAAAATCTCGGACCAACAACTAAAAAAAAAACTATTTTAACCTCGAGGGTAATATCGAATAAACCGGGGCATCGAAACGAATTAATTATCGATAAAATAAAACAATTTCCATTGAATTTTCAGTTCGACGGAGAAAAAAAATCGTGAAATTTTGTTTTTTTTCTATTTTTTTCTATTCATTTCGTTTTTCAAAAGAATTAAAATTCCTGTCACGTGGAATAGAACTATCGGGTACGGAGTTAGAAGGGAGGAATAAATTTGCGTATAAAATTGTGCGCGGTGGTGAAAGCCGGGCGAATGCGCTGCTCCTCGGTAGCATTCGCAGTGGACGAGGGCGACGAATAGTCAGACCCGGCTCACTCTCGCCCGTCGGTCTCCGCGTCGTCGTTCCCTCTCAATCGAATAAAGATTCGACGAAAGCTCGCGAGCGAAGGTCTCAAGCCAGCCGCGACTTTATTCCTCGAGTGTCGTGTCACAAATGCTTTATATCCATCTTCCATCCCCCATCCCCCCGCAACCCCTCCTTGCCTTCCTCCTCTTGAAGTCATTTGCTGCCGGTTTGCCGGAATAGCTTACGGCGTAAAGTTTCGAACATGCGTCCTCGTTCATCACCCTCCTCTCTCCCTCTCTCTCACTCTCTCCCTCTCGTGTGATTTTCCTCCTTCAAGGTCGAACTTACTCTCGTATACACAGATACAAAGACACACGTGCAACGAGTCGATCCGGGCAAGTTCCTTCTTCATGAGGACACTTCTCCTTATCAATTCCCTCTGTTTCCTCTTTTGTTCTCAAACATTCAGGGGGAGTATCGTCGTTTCCTCGTCGTGTCAAGAGCGAGCCGAGAGAGAGAGAGAGAGAGAAACGTCTGTTTTGTAATTTATGCTACTGCAAAAGTTTGCATCGTAAGAGAGAGAGAGAGAGAGAGAGTCGAGTGCAGGGAAAAAAGCTCGCTTGCATAATTATTATCGCGATACGGGCTACGAGCTTTTGCAAAAATCTAAAACCAGAGTTGGAGGATCTTTTTTTTCAAAACCGCGAATATAATATTAGGTGCGAACAATCGTTCGCTATATATCGTTTACCCTCTAATGAAATCTCCAACTCTGAGGCTACCTCGAGCCAAAAAATCGTACAACACGATTTCTTTTATTCGCGAAATGGTCCTATGTTACTTTCTACATATGTATATATCTATATATACAATATATAGCTTGTATATATAGATGTTATATATATATATATATATATAGTTGCCCGTCTATTATGCTGCACTGGAGCTTTAAGCACAGATTCACTGCACGATATTCCGTATACACGTATATACATACATATATATATATACGTGTATTGTAGCCTTGGACTCATCAGACACATTCGAAAATCGTTATTCATAGTGGACCGTGCGATTTCAATCTCGTAATCGGAAAAAGAGCTCTCCATCTATCCCTCGATGCCGGGCATATATATATATATGAATGAATGTGATTGTATATAGATACATAAATAATCTGAAAATGCTTCGAGCCACGATAATGATGAAAGTAAATTCTGGTTGCACAGGATTAAATTTGCTATTCATCCGGCACACGTTCGAATTAAATTTCGTTCACGCCGTTAACCATTGGAAACGACCGAATGCTCACAAACGTCAGTAAAAAATTATCTCTCGATATTAAAAACGGAACAAAGAGGAAATATAACAAACGTTTTTTTTAAATTTAAATATTAATAAAAATTCTTATGATTTTAAAAGTAAAGTTAAATATTTTTCAAACTAGAAAATCGTTCGTTTTATCGGCAACGATCGTTAACGATTTTTCATACCAATGATTGTTCATTCGATGCTTTCTTATACCTTTTTGGAAAAGAAAGAAGGTTGAGAAGAGTGTCTTAGGGGAGACGCGTCGACCGATCGGTCAACGGACAATGATGGGAACGTAGTAGTTCGGTGTGTAAACACGAGGGGGCTTGTGTTATCGAGCACATTCAACAGCGCTGTCCCCCGCGAAACGGTCGCGGTATCGTAACGCAAAGACGACGATACACGTATTCGCGTATCGTTTGTACTTTTATAGTACAAGAAGGACAGAGGACAGAGGAGAGAGAGAGAGAGGGAGAAAGAGAGAGAGAGAGAGGGAGAGCAAGCAAGTAGTTACCCGGTAGCAGCGGCAGCAGCAACGAACCACGTACCTACTCGACCCACTTCGACCGCGCTTCGATTGTTCGATAATGCACGGCCGGCGCGGCAGGCAGAATCAAGGAAGAGCACGAGGAAAAGCAAAAGCACCATTTCTTCCAATATATAATATATATGTATATATATATATATATATGCAATATGCAAACTGCACTACTCGAAATGCCACAAATTCCTCGTCGCCGTTGACCCGGAACCCTTCCTCTCTTTCTCTCTTTCTCTCTATATACCATTTCCCGCCTTTCTCTCTTCCCCACGCGCGCATACACTTGTGATTTGCAGCGTTCTTTCCTTATACTCTCTCGCGTTTGAGAGTCGTCAACGAGTCGACTGGAGATGGGAGAAAATGACAAAAAGTGGAAAGACGAACTTCGAGTCTCTTATACGTTTCTTCAGTCTCTCTCTCTTTCTCTTTCGTTCGCTTTTCATTACGTATTCAATTGTCCGTACACCCTGTCGACACCCTGTCGAGCTACGTATACGACGAGAACACTTCTCGCATGCTTTTTGCATATGTTATAAACGGAGATTTAGCGAGAAACAGGCAATGTCCGACTATATCCGGCTTGTACTACTGAAAAACGTTGGAATCGCGACAAACGAGGATTCATCTCTGTCTTTTTCGCTGTACTTTAGGACAATATTTACGGAAATTGCTTTGTTTATAGTCACGAACGTGTCACGGGGGAATTCTTTTGAGCTATGGCGAGGTTAAAAGGTCGTGGATGCTTTTGCGACGACAGGAATGTCGTCGAGAAAAACATTTTTCTTTCTTTTCAATATTTCTCGAACGGTCGCGTTTCCCGTCTCATACGCGAATGAATTATACCGCGAACCTATGGCAAATGAAAACTCGCTTTGGTTCGACCTTTTTAATACAATTTTCTTTGTCAGGAAGCGTGGGAACGCGGGTTAACGCCTCGCGAAACAATTCGGACCCGCTGAATTTTATTTCACGGTGAACGAACGATTTTCTTTTCATCGCTTCGATCGGGACCAATTGCGACCGACTATAAATGTCGCAGTGACCATTTTGCAGATCGAGGATATAACGAAGCTTCGATGCATTCGTCTCGTTTGTCGAATCGAATAAACATGAGTGAAATCGTCGATTGAAAAAAATTGTTTTTGCGTTTTCGTTTTTTCCAGAATTCGCCGAGAGACGTTGCAGCGACGATGGTCGCTGGGAAGGAAGGGACGGTACGATCGGCGAGCGAGATTCTCCCAACGGATGGACCAACTACACGCCATGTTTTACACCGGAAATGCTTCTTCTCATGCGAAAACTTTATACCGGAAACGAGGACGCGGCGAAGGTAAAGTTGGGAAAAAATACTAATTAAACGAAACGAAACAAAATAAAACAAAAATAGAAAATAAGGGCGAATAATTAATTCGTTTAATTAATGAATTCATTTCATGGAATAATATAAAACCTGACGTTACGTTAAACAGGTGAAACTCGAGATAGCCGAGAAAACGCGAACGATGGAATTCGTCGGACTCAGCGTTTCGCTCGCCGCCCTTCTCGTCGCTCTCGCAATTTTCTGCAGATTCAGGTAAATCTACAAAACATTCTCTCCCGAGAAACAATTTTTCGACGTTTCGTTCTTCGTTCCCATCTAAAACGAAGTCTCTTATTCTTCGACCTTTACGGTCCAGCGTTTTTCGAAAGAACCCAAACCCTACGAGCTCTTTCTCATCCCCTATCATCGATACGGGTTGCACAGAGTGCAATATTATCAGAGCGAAAATTCGATTGAGTTATACCCGACATCAATCACAGATAGATAAAACGACCGACTTCGAGACACGTTACCTAGTTCGTTCGGTAATCGAATTGCACCAACGAGATAGGAAAAATACATGAACCAAAGTCAACGAATTTTCTGATTCGGTTTATGTTTGGAAAATCTCCGAGCCGTGGCTAACTTATTCATGAATATATGTACGAGCACGAATATATTAAGGTATACAAAGATGACGGGTAAACACGTATACGGAAATTCAGTGCCGAAGGGGATGAAGGTATATACGATTTTCTAACCCCTTTTTCATATAGTCGTATATTTATATACAAAGAGTATGAGATAGAGGGAGAGAAAGGGAGGAAGAGAGAGAGAGAGAGAGGGAGAGCGAAAAAGAGAGAGAGAGAGGAAAAGGGGTAGAGTAATCGCCGGAGAGTGGATTACATAGAAGCCAGCTAAGCTTCGTTTCACCAACGAATACTTTCCCAGAAAACCTCTGCTAGCTGCACCGCATAAATCAAAATAATTGGTATTACAACATTTTCATCTCTTCGTTTATAAAACAACGCACTAATAATAATTCTTCATTCTTTCGGACGAATTTATTATCTTTCACAAACGAAAATTGATAAACGAAATTTTATTCGGATTTTCACCAATGCCGGTAGCAACCCCATGAAACAAATCACTCAATGGCGACGATGCTGCAAATTTTAATAACTTTCGTTGTAGCGTATATAGCTCATTTAATTATCATCAGTCGAGAAGATTGAGAATGAGGGCGATACTTCTACCGAGCTCTCTCCCTCTCTCTCTCTCTCTCTCTCTCTCTCTCTCTCTCTCTCCCTCTCTCTCTCTCCCTCTCTCTCTCTCTCTCTGCTCTGTTCTGTTCTGCTCTGCTCTCCTCTTGCTCTGTGTGAGGATTTTGTAATGAGAGTCTAAAACTTTTCCTCGCCGTTTCCTCTTTACTGGTACCCCCTCGACCCCTGCAACCCCTTCACTCCTTCGAGAATCCCTCTCTCTCTCTCGCTCTCTCTCTCTCTCTCTCTACCTTCTCCTTAATATTATGCTCGCGCTTTGCACACCGGCCTCTTTTCGTATCCACTTTCTCTTGACGCGGAAGGCATTCTGTGCTTCACCACCAAGAGGTTTAAGCAGCTTCCATGCATATATTCGACAAAATTCAAGGACCAAGACGGGCCCGAATCCTCGGGCAATTTTGATCCTCGCGGGGGAAACTGTGGCGATGGTGGTAAGGGTGCTGTCCTCGGACTCTCAACCTCTCTCACCTTTTATATATATATCATTCTCGCTCTCTTTCTCTCTTCCTCATTTTCCCATCCTCCCTTCTCTCTCTTTCTCTCTCTTTCTCTCTCTATAACTAAGCTCACCGCACAGAGGGTCGCAACCCCTATATAGACCTTCTAGTGAAACGGTTCGAAATTGTTCGGAATCTGCGAAGAAGTACGTAGAGTCTGGCGTTTCCTCGTAACGGTCGATTACACCCGTCGAATGATGATACGTTGATACCATCGGTACGAGATGGATCATTAAACACGAACCCTCAGGGTCAATTGTCTTATAACCTTGACTTATGGGTATATATATACCTACATATATATATGTCAGATATTGAAACAGAAGACAATACGTGGGTGGATCCTTGGAAACATGAAATAACGTTTGCCTGTTCATGTGTTTGCCCAGATTCAGCATAATGTGTGATATATAAGTGTACTTATCGAATTTTTAATTATTTCAGATCGTTGAGAAATACGAGAACCCGAATACACAAGAACTTGTTCGTCGCTATGGTGATACAGGTTGTGATAAGGCTCACCTTGTACATAGATCAGGCCCTCCTGAGGTCCGGTGCTTATGGCTTGCATCATGGCATCAAAAATACGGTTAATCTCCCTTTTTTCTCTCGTTTCATCTTAATTTCGAGATTCATTTTAAAAAATTTTGTAATTCAGTATTTTACATTCTCGTACGATTTATCTTCATTACAGCCGGTTCTTTGCGAAGCCAGTTACGTTCTTCTCGAGTACGCGAGAACCGCCATGTTCATGTGGATGTTCATCGAGGGATTGTTTCTTCATAATATGGTGACGGGTGAGAATTTAGAATAATTAAAAATGGAAATATACCTCAGTATCTCTTTTACCTTCTCCAAGTTTCACATTTTTCTTTGTACCTGGAGATAAATATGCTAGTTTTATCGATATCGATGATTTGATTGTTTCGAGTCGATAATTTTGAAACTTCCCAATGGAAAAAGAAACGCACGAGAAGCAATTTAGAAAGACGACGATTTATAGTTTACAATTTGTTTTTTCTTTTCTTATTTCATCGTCTCTCTGGCTATCTCGTTATCCTCCGAAAATCCTGCTAACGGACACCAACGAAAAATATAAAAATACAGTCACAGTTTTTCAAGAACCTTCGTATTATCGTATGTATCGATTGGTCGGCTGGGGTTTTCCCGTCGTTATGACCTTGGCATGGGCCATCGTCACGGCTGTCTACTATCATCCATCGAAGTAAGTGCTTCTCGAAAAAAAAATGGAGCGTGGTACCGTTCGTACCAGCGTTTTATCGCAATTCTACAATCGTTCGTTTCGTCATTATCGATCGCGAATTCTTTCAAACGTGACGAACGATTCGTGGCTTTTATGAATTTTTCATTAATTAATCATTGTCATACAGATGTTGGTGGGGCTACAATCTCACGCTGTACTTCTGGATCCTCGAGGGCCCAAGAATGGCCGTTATCGTGGTAAAGTAACAAAACGCGTTATTCCAATCGATTCTTCGTTTATAACGATTTTTAAAAAGAAATTCTTATCTCACGAAAAAATCTGTCGTTAATTCGTAACTTTTATATTTATTTTTAAACGTAATTGATTCTCGTCGTGTAGCTCAATTTCCTGTTCCTGATGAACATAGTACGGGTTCTGGTGATGAAACTACGACAGAGTCACACGAGCGAAATTGAACAAGTCCGGTTGGTAACGACGAATTTTATGTTTGTACATACCGCATGTCTAATTACGAGCGAATTCGAGAGTGATATATCGAGTTGACGTTTACATAGGTAACTCGCATTATTCGGGTGTGATACGACCCCAACAAGCGTGTCACGTTCGAGCTACAAAGAAAGTTGCACAGTTACGTGCAAGCTTGTGTTGTTCTTATGTTGTATAGATATATTTACTATATGGCATGTATGTATTTACAGCAGAGACCCTCGAGTTAATTAGATACCCCGAGATCTCCGGAAAATAAACCTCGTCCGACTTCGTATTACGTTTTAAATATACCGTTTCTACGTTTCGTTGTATGCTTTGAAAAAAACGTTTGCATATATTCTCATCGTGACATAGTTCTCGCTTCTTAGCACATGTGAGTCCTTGTACAGGACCATTCCAATGCGACTGGCTGGAAAATTACGGATTTTCATGATTTTCTTTTTAATAAAATTCGATAATTAGTCAGATTTTTTATTTTTGTTTATTTCAATGACTTATTTCGTACGTAAACATAATTTTTAATGTTTTAATTTTATTTTTTATATCATTTTCTTGGGCACTGGAAAATGATGCGTTAAAAATAGTAGAGTGGAAAGTCCTACTCGTCGAAAAATTGTCTGAAAGAAATAAAAAGAAAATGATTAATCGGTATGAAAAATTGTAAAGGCGTACAGAGGATTTTTTTTTTTCGATGGAAATTAACAAAATGGTGGTCATTTGAGAATTAATTGTCAAATTGGGCTCTGTTTTCGACAGTTTTTGCAACAGACCGATGTGGGAAAATTCGAGACTATTAGCTTGAAAAATCTTCGTTTAAAATCTTCCATCGTTTTGAAACACATTTCCAGAAAAACGCGTTTAAAATTTCGAATACGAGATTTTCATATCGAACTGTCTTTCTAAGAAAAAACTGCAGCGACCTGAATAATTTGAATTTCGCGACCAAAATTTAACAGCACGTTTATAAAAAGTCCATATTTTTAAATAATCCAAAAAAAAAACGATTTTCAAAACATTTTACACTAGAATGCAAAACAAATTTTGTATTTTTATTTTCGAACGCATCGTTAACAATTTTCTTTATTTTACAGAAAAGCCGTGAGAGCCGCGGTCGTCCTGCTGCCATTATTAGGAATCACGAATCTCATTTCCATGGGTGGAGCGCCTTTGGAAAAAACCGTCTGGTTCGCACTTTGGTCTTACACGACTCACTTCCTGACTTCCTTCCAAGGTCTGTTCATCGCGACCCTCTACTGCTTTCTCAACGGCGAGGTAAGAAAATTCCAAATGATTTTTGCAAAATTGACGATTCAAATTTTTATACGTAATTCATAATTACGTTATCCGCGTCGAATCAGTTTTTTGTTCCTCGCAAGTAGAGCGTGAAGTGAACGGATGTACGTCGAACATATTATTTCGAAGCTGAACGACCGTGCGTTATTCGATCGACGCGGTTCCAATCAAAACAACATTATTGGATTACATTTCGACCATCGCTTTCATTACATATGCATGCACGCCCTCGAAATAACAAAAACAAAACCCACGAACATCGTCGATTTCGTTTAAAATCCCGAAATACCATCGACCATTGTCCAAATCCATTTTATAATTTGATTTCCATATTTTCTTTTCTCTCGAAAATATATTCTACGCATTTCTCGCGATCCGAACTACGCGTCCTTCCTCCATTCCTCTTTTAATTTGCATCGATAATCCGTATCGCGATTTCGCAATTTCGCAATTTTGCAATTTTGCAATTTCCATCGGTAAACGTAATCGAAAATAATACGAACTATATAATACGCGACGTTAATTTAATAATTGCCATGAATACAAATTAATCATTTGCTCATGCAATTATGAAAACGGTACAGCTGAAAATATGAATTATTCGAGATCGATTATAGCCACGTATAGATTTATTAACGAAGCTTTTATTTTCGTTTCAATCATTAAAATTTGTTATTCTCGTCGTTGATTATTAATAAATAAGGTCGTCATTTGTTCACAGGTCAGATTGGCTCTGGATAAAACGATATCGGTGTATCTATCTCTTCGAGGTAGCGATATTCAGACGAGAAGACAGTCTACCTTTAGCGGTTGCCATTTGCATCGTATAACGTCAGGTATGTTTCGTTGATACAGTAATTAAAAATTTCATCCTGTTTTCCGATAGTTGGGTCACTTCCAATTTTCCAATATTTTGTCCACGTTAATATTGCGTGTCTGTGTGTGCATTTGTATACGTGCCATTTTTTTTTACGGTAAAAATTGGCACACTAATATACATTGGCGTTCAGTTATCGAGGCTGAAGAAGGAGAATTGAGACCGAGTGGATGGATCAGACTCTGTTGTCGGGTTGGCAGCACACCGGCGCCGGATCGACCTGCCGAGTGAGTCAATGCAACACGCGCGATTGGAATAAATGTACAGTAAATCACTATTAGTTGCATTTTATAGCACACTCCAATTTTATATATTTTTGTTAATTAATATTTTTAACGAATATATAATATATTAGGACGTTTAATAAGTTCTCGCTGTTTTCCATCGACTGCCGGATTTACCAGAATTGTGGCCATGTAATTTACAAGAAGTGTTATCAGCATGTTTAAAATTTATTGTGTGCCATTTTGTCAAAGTGTAAACAGCTTTTTTTTTTTTATAGCATTTCGTGCTAAAAAGAAAGTATTTGCTGGGAATTTTACTGGAGTACTTTATTGTTGAGACTCACGGCGATCATGTTCTGCAGGAAATAATATGCAGAGATTGGTTTAGGAGCTTGAAAAATAATGATTTTAATGTTGAAGATAAAAAACGCTCTGGTGCATTAAAAAAGTTTGAAGATGAAGAAACGAAGGCTTTAGTTCACGAAGACTCGGCTTAGACTTTAAATAACGTATTAATTTTCATCAAGTAACAGCGAGACCTAATTAAACGTTCTAATATATATATATATATATATATATATATATATATATATATATATATATATATATATATATATATATAATACTGTATATAATGTACATAATGTAAATAATTTAGATATAGAGAGATAGATGCATATGTTTTTTAGAAATACTAATCTGCAAAATAATTGAACGTTGTACCTCGTTTCGTTTCACAGAACGACCGTCTGACCATCGTGGTTCTGGCGACTCACCCACGCCAGAGACGACGAGGAAGATCAAGATGAAGATGAAGACGAAGAAGAAGAAGAAGAAGAAGAAGAGGACGACGACGATATCGAAAGAGAAGCAATGTGCCAAAGTGCTTCGATAAGAACCGTCGATACTTTTACTTACGACAACGTCGTGAACGAAACAAAATTTATGGAAGAAGCGATTTGAGAGAAACAAATATCGACCGGTGTTTATGGGTTCGAGTGTGTTCTATGTAAAAAAAAAAAAGAAATAATAATAACGCTCGTCCTCGCTGTACCCGATCAACCTCCAATTAATTGTAAAAAAAAAAAAAAACGAAACAAAATGTTACGCTACGACGAACGAAGACGAGAGAAACTTTTATAAAGTAATTTAGCGCTAAGTTACGTTGAATATTCTGATTTCTTTTTATACGTATATGTACAGCGTTTTAACTCCTGATCGCAGTGCTGGGAGAAATAACGACCCTGTCAACTGTGCTTGACGGTCGTAGCTGGTATTTGTATTATAGCGATACGAAGATATTTGCTGTTTGATACTTTTACAGGTGACGAGAGCGAAAGAGAGATAGTTAGAGAAAAAGAGAGAGAGAGAGAGAGCGAGAAATCTAGAGAAAGAAAGGTTGGAATAAATTGTAGACATTTGTAATTTTGTTTTCAATCTTTATTAAATATTGTAAATACATTTGTGCGAATATTGATACACGTATTGTTATGGAAGTTATTTACAATGAGACGTTTTTAATCGTATACTTAATTTATATGTACATACTAAAATATTAATTCAAAGAAATTTGGATAAAGACATTTTATTGAATTGTAAATTAATATTAAACGAAAATACGGCGATTCGTCGGGCGTGTTGATGGTGCGTGCGAATTAATTCAATTGGGCAACGAAAAAGTAACGCACGAACGACGAATATTAAACGAATCGTGAAAAAGAAAAACGGAAATTACCAGGGTAGAGACTTTGTCAATCGACCGATTAACGAAAAATGTCTGGAACGTTGTGAACAAAATTTAATCTAAGAAACGAGAGGGTGGTCCATTAGTTAAAATGATCCGACGATTCAATCTTTCCCACGAGACCCTAAATCTCGATCCTACGAGTCCACCTTTTCCTCGTCGAGTCGACGCCATTATTTATTATTTCAATTATTGCCGAATTGTTCATCTAATTTTAATTAACGTAGGGCAAGAATTACGACAAACTATCACAGATATTTTCTAAATTATATATATATATCGATGCGGACGGTATTATTCCTATACGTACGATAAATAAATAGTAGACAATTTTGAAGAAAGAATTCCGATTGAATTTCGTCAACGAGCTTCCTCGATTCATCTCGAGAGATTCTCAAAGCTCGAGACGAAGCTTCGACTTGTACGACTTTATCGAAATTCATCGTGAAAACTTCTCTCGGTGTCTACCATTTTGCTGCCGAGAAATAGATCAGCTTTGCTAAGAACTTCCGTCAAGCTAAGCTTTCTATCGCGATCCGTGTCCGAGACGTCTATCAAGTGTTGAGCCTCTTGTATCGCGTGTCTAGGATTTCTTGGATCGATGTACATCTGCGCGACGAAATAATTTTACATTATTATTATCATAATTCCTAAACGAGCTATTTTCCTCGATAAAACTCGATTTTCTCGTGTACAATATTTCTCACCAAAAGTTCGGTACGATCGGCCTTTCCATTTTTATTCTTATCGATCAAATAGCGAAATTCTTTTCTACGATCGTCGCTTCCTCCGACCTTCGGCTGTTTTTGTTCCTGCTCGACGAGATCGAGACCAACACCGTCGGCTGGCAAATCGGCAAACTCGTCCTCGGTCAATTGCTCGTCACCGTCTCTGTCTACGTAGCAACGAGCGATGTTAATTAAATCGTCATTAATTAATTAATCATGATATATTCAAGATCGAGAAATTTACCAAATTTATCGAACAGATCCTCGACCATTTGTAACAATGCTCTATGACTACTTTCAGGATGTGTAAAAGCGAGAAATTCATCCAATGCGAGCCGGTCCGGATCGGTTCGCGCAGCTTCGGCCCATCTCGCTCTGTCTCGCTGAATCGTTTCTTTCATCGCTCTCGACAATTCGCTGTGCTTCTTCCTGTGCGAGCCGATGTAACTCTCCGACAAGCCGTGAGTCCTTAGAAAATGAGCGTGATATTCCTCCCACGAAATTTCTCCTGTTACAAGAAGAAAACATGAAGAAAAAAAACGATAAATATGAAAATTATTTCAAATCAATCGTCGTTATGAACTTATCGATTAATCCTTATTCACCGTTACGTGGATTATTATCAATCGCTGTAAACAGTCCAATATTTTGTCTCATAGCTCCTTCGATATGTTCCGTTATTTTAGCGTAAATCCAACGCGCCAATTCTTGAATGTCGAGCTGTTGATTCTCGTCGGCGTCGGCGCGACGAAATACATCCGTGAGTAAAGACTCGTCGCGATTCTCGAGCTGTTCGACTTCCCAAATAGCAGCCTCGTCAGGTCCTTTACCAGGACGAATATCATTTTTCAAATTCTCTTTAATCGTATTCTTATGATTCTTAACAGATTTGATCTCAGTGGCGGTATCGAGCTCGTTAAAAAGCGCCTCCATGCCAGGATCGTTATCGACGAGCTCGTTCGAGCTCGGATCAGGACTCTTCAGTCGTACGTTTTTACTGTACTTGACGAACAACAGAGACACATAAATCACCAACGGCACCAATATCGTCCAGCGTGCGAATCGTAGAAACGTCACGTTCGGCTTCCACCCCATTCTTTTTTGTTTTCTTTTCTTTTCTTTTTTTTCTTTCCAACGATCGATTCTGCGTCAAATATTTAATGTCAACGATTCCGTGTGCAAACTGGTTGAAACATCGAGACGCGAGGTAAATTCTCACGGTTAGATCTAACGTATACTCACCAAACGTGCCGAACGCTCGACGTTCTCTCCTTCGCACTAGTTCAACAACTTTCTACTCGAACGCGGAGAGCCTGGTGGCTTTGTGCGAGAGATTATCGTAAGCCACCTTCTGGTAATTGTCCGCTGAGTGGCACGTACCTTCGCTCGCCGTAACTCGAACGCCGGTACGAACCCGCCATTCGTTCCAACTTTTAATCGAAATCCCGTACCGCGATTATTTCCTATCGATGGTGAACAAAATAAATGTTTATTTTTATAAGAAAAAGAAAATAGAAATAAAGGGATTTCGTACTTTGTTCGTATTTCGTTTTTTTTTGTTTTGTTGTTGTTGTTATTGTTGCAGATATTAATCGGGCGAAGGAACGATACGGCACGACTCTCAGCTCGACACCGACTAATACTCGTTCGACGCTCGCCGTGTCCGTACCGCACCGTATTGATCCACTTTCACTCGAGCGCCTCGTGTTTCTACTTGGCGCGCGCGGCGCGAGCGCCGTTTTCTACTTTGCCGCGCGGCCAGCTCTCTCGTCGACCACCTCTCGCGCTTCAACTTTACCTACTCGTATGAACCAGGTGCAAACTATTTACCACGACTATTCGTCGCTCGAGGTATCGAGGCAAAAATTGTTTTAGTTTTTATGTTTACGATTTCGTTTAACAAGAACATATTCGTATCTCTTTTATCATCATCATCATCATCATCATCATCAATATAATTTACACGTTATATTGCCGATCTTTCGATCGGCATAAATAATACACCCGGTGCTCGATTAATTAATCGTTATTCACTCAATTCACTTAATATTAAAGTAGACAATAATCGTTGATAAGTACAATGAGATAGACACGGCGCGATTTTCGTGATCGAACACCGTTGTACCGCGACGTATCGGGCCCAGTCTCGTAAAAGGACAATTATGAAAAGATAGTTTTGAAAGATTATTACTTCGATAACGATTAAAAAGAAAATAAGCGATTCGCAAAACGAATTTGTACGTTGGTATTAAAAGTAGAGAACAATCATTTAAAAGTTTCAACGATAAAGAAAATATACAATCTTACGAATCGTTCTCGCGACCTTGAAATATCGAGAGAACGTTTTTAATTCATTTTCTTTTCTCCCCCTTTATATACACGAGAATGTATCGTGGTCTCGTTAATTATAAGGCGAGTTAGTCTTCGATAAATCGTCAATAGAGGGCGATTTGCGAAACGGGGCTCGGAGTTTTGTCGCCGTTGCTCCTCTCCTGTCGTATTTTCTCATCCTCGAGCTCGAGGGCGAGATTCGCTATACCCTGAATATTACGATTTCGAGACTTGTTCGGTGTACCAAGAAGGGCCCGAATCGGTGGACTTAGAAGATCGTAATCGAGCTCGCCCGGATCTTGAAGACCGGTACAAAGACTGACGAGAAAACCAACGAGGACGGTGACGAGACAGCCGATAACGCTGTACCACAAATAGCTGACCTGAATGAAAAATATATCGAAAAATTAATCGAATTAAGAATCATCGATTTTCTCTAATATCGATTCGCATTATAAATTAAATTAAAGAAAGTCGAGCTTACTCTGTACAAGGACCAGGCCTCGACGAATTCCTCCCTGTCGCCTATTTCGTCGAGAACCTCGTAGGTCGTCACATTGACGCAAGGACAAGCTTCGACCGAAGTCGTTCGACTCTCGAGACGTATCTGTCCATTGTAAACCGCGACTTGAGCCCCTAAACCGATCCAGAGTACGAGAGCGAGACCCGTTATCGCACCGCACATAGCGCCTTTCGCATTCGCCCATGGAACGAACATTCCCAGCGAGAAAAGTCCCAAAGTCACGCCACCGACCATACCGTTGAAGGACAGAGCGACCTCGAGGACACCACCGAGACGCTCGACGACGAAGATCAGGGCGAAACTCAATGCCCCGAAAAATATGCTTATCCATCTGGCGTATATCGCACCTTTCCTCGGTGGAACTTGAATTCTCAGCAGACCCTGAAGTATATCTTCGCACGTTATCGCCGCTAGTGAATTCAGAGCGCTGGCTACGGTTCTGAAATTTTATGGTGAAATGTAAATAGACGCCATTTTATTGTTTATAAGGAATTTTTTGGTTTTTCCTTGTTTTATTTTCGTAGATAATTCTCGAGTTACTTACCCAAGGGAAGCTGCGAATATACCAGCTACGAAGAAACCTGGAATACCTCGGAATTCTCCCATAAAATTCATCACGTAAAGTGGCAATAATTGATCCTGACCGGTAATGTGACCGGCGCGTAAAGGATCGCAGTCTTTGTAAGCGCTGTAGAGAACCATTCCTGTCAGGAAATTGACACTGTAGATGAGGATTAAGCCGGCTGAAGAAACCCACAGTGCTCTGTGAAAGAAGACGTTCGATTTCAATATTCGATATATTCGATTAATGCGATAATAATTTGTGCGTGGCGTGAAAATAATCGGGGAAAATCGACTCACGTTCTAACTTGGCCTATACTCTCGACGCTCAGGTACTTTTGGACGGATGCTTGATTACTGCAAAACATGGTCGCCCAGTAAAACGTACCGCCGATAACGACGCTCCAAAAACTGTGACGAACTGTTGGCTCTGGATTTATATTGAAAAATTCCATTCTATCGGTCTCGAGGGAGTCCTGCCAAACGGTTGTAATTCCACCGGCCCAAGTTACTCCCAGTCCAAGTATCGTGAAGAGCGAAGCCAATAGGACTATCGCTTGAAAAGTATCCGTCATTATAACGGCTTTCATTCCACCCTGAGGACGAAAATAAAGAAACGAAAGATGTCAAATACAAGAATGGTAATCTGTGGTGAAAAACCACCCCAGGCGACTTTAAATCTCGCGACTAACTTTTACTAACTTCTAACTAATTTTTAACGAACTTTTTCGACTTGAAAACAAATTTCCCTAGGCTCGCGTGATTCTGCATTTAAAAAAAAAACAAAAAGAACGAGCCTAAGTTGATGAACCCTTTTCGTCAAATTTTACCCGAGATATGAAATTTAAAAAATTGGGGTAGTTTATCGCCCCAGGTTACGATAATAGGTAAAAAAAAAGTTACCATTCTAGGGTTAAATCTGTTAATTATCGTTTTAAAATTTTGCAAATGTTTCGACGTACCTGAGAAGCGTAAAATATGCAGACTACGTAGACTAGACTTACGGCTACATAAGTATTGAGCCGGGTAACTGAGAAACAAAAGGACGATTACGATTATGTTTTCTTTTATAAAAAAAAAACATATGAATATATAACGAAATATTCGCAAGTTTTGTCACTTACCATGGCTGAGAGCCAGAGCAGGCGCATAAACGGCGACCGAGGTGTAAAGAATCATTTGCAACATGTACAGACCACTGGCGAGTGATCTACAGTGTTTGTCGAAACGTAGATTCAAGTATTCGTACGTCGAGGTCAGTCGAAGTTTCATGTAGACAGGAAGATAGAGCCTCGAAGTAATCGGTACTACGAGCAAAAATGCCACGCAGGTCATCCAGAATTGGGTACCCTCGAGAATATAAAATACGTTCGATATAATTATCGACGAACGGTCCAACGAAATTTATACGAAAGATCGAAGAATTATTTTCCTTCGTTAATGTTTCTTCTTGTTTGTTTACCTGTCCGTACATCTCGGCAGGATTCCCAAGCAGTTCGATAGCAGTTACGAAACTAGCGGCGAGGGACATCGCCATTGGAAATGTTCCCATCGTCGAACCACCGAGAAGAAAATCCTCGCTCGTTTCTTGTTTCTTGGCGAAGAAACCGTAAAACGTACCGATCAGACACGAAACTAGTAGCATTATAGCGAGTACCGTGTAATCCGGCCATGTGAAATTGTTCATCAACGCCGGATGCTCGTCTCGACATTTTTGATCCTCGAGGGTCCTGCTCGTTGCTCGTCGCTGCTCGGCCGACGAAGCCGAGATCACGAGGAAGAGAATCAGTAATCGAACTCGCATGATCTATCGAGGCAGAAGAAAAATCTTCTAACTTCCGGTTCACCGGTAAAACGAAATAAGAAATCTTGTCTTTTTTGTCTTCTTCTTCTTCTTCTTTCTATATACGTTTTACTAATTTTCGCGAATAACGCGATTTTATCGATCGTCTTTTAATCGTTAACGCGAAATACTCGTGGATGAAAAATCGTTCGACCGATTTCGTTTTTCTTCTTTTTCTGTTCGAGAGAAATTCGATCGTTTCTGGTTATAAGCGGTCTCGCGATTCTCACAACACGGAGCGTTCTCAAGTGGTGTTTATTAAACACTGCGAGCGCATTCGAATACGCGAGGAAACTCGCGTCGGACGTTTTGTTAGAAAAATCGTCGCGCTGGAACGGAAGACGCGAATTGTGATCGATGAATCGAAGTTAACCCGCGGGAGAGATAGAGAGAGAGAGAGAGAAACGCGAACCGATCGAACGAACGAACGCGAGGAAACTTGACGTTTCGTTTTTCATTCGCGATTCTTCGTAAATTTTGTAAATCCTTGTATTTTTTTTAGATCGACGCGAGATAAAAGCTAAGGAGAGAAACGTAGATAGGTACGAGCGATATACACTCGGTCGGAAAATGTGATTAATCGTTTGTTTTTTTGAAAAGAACGAAGGCAACGCGAGTTTTGTTTTGCCAGTATGAACAAAAAGAAAAAAGAAAAATAAATCGTATCGTTATTTCCGCCGAACGACACCTAATGATCGCGATATGCAGTTAAATCGCATTCGCGCCATCGTGCGGCTTTATTGTTTTCGCGATTACGTAACGCGTAACCGAGGGGATTGATCGATTTTTCAACGAAGAAAAACACATTGCCGATTACGAGAACATCCGGAAAGAAGAAAAACATTTTTATTTTGTACTTTTCGTTCGTTTGTTCGTTCACCCTTTGATGAGATTCGAATCGCGAAAATCGGCAAAATCGCGTCACTCACCTCGAGGTTTTAATCCAACGCGAAAACAACGCGAGCACTCGTCGACGATCGTTGACGATATTCGGACGATAAAATAGTTGAATTCTTATAAATCGGCCAGTGGTCGAATATTATTAACAAAAATGTACGAAACTGCAACTGTATTATTTTGCTGGTTTTCCTGACGTAACGCATATATGATGTGTT
Organism: Netelia virgata; assembly: GCA_951802705.1. NCBI lineage: Eukaryota > Metazoa > Arthropoda > Insecta > Hymenoptera > Ichneumonidae > Netelia > Netelia virgata. The sequence continues at coordinate 35,306,414 of OX637867.1, read as the reverse complement.
AGCGTGAGAACTAGATCGTTATTATTCAAATACGCCAATTATCGATTTATTTCACAACTTTGTTCGATAGCAATTATTTCGTTCTAATAAAACGACAACAAAAAACAATTATTTTCAGATTTTTCGATTAACGAGAGAATCTTGAATCGAGCCGATTCCGTCACGTTCGACCGATTTCGTCGGACTCCGCCGGTTATACGGTAACCGTTAATGCGACGAATGAATTAAACGGAGTACAGTTTTAAGACTGATCGTTTTAATTGTCACATGCGCCTTTATACGAGGTCTGGCCCCTTCCATCGGACACTCGACGTCTCGTACAGCACGAGGATCGGCAACGACGATCACTCTTTCGAGGCTCGCATGTATGAATCAAAAATTATGAGCCACATTCTTAATGGGGGAAAAAGATTCGTCACGTTTGATCCGTGAAATTCCATAAAAATCGATTCGTCGATTTCGTGATAATCGCGTCGGTCGATCCTATCTGAGATAATAAACAATCGTTTGACGAGACGCAGCCGAGGATCGCGGCAGTCGGTCACTCTCGATCCAATTAATCAAAATGATGAATTTCTAACGACTTGGATCTTTGCTCGCGAGCAATAAAAGGGGATGACACGAGGCGAGAGATGAGAACATCGATGACGAATCGGCACTAACTTCTCTCGTGAGAATCGTCACTAAAAAAAGATCGTCTCTTCGAGATTAACGAGACGAAGAAATCGTTGAGACGATCGACGAATCGAAATTACGATCGCGAACGATTTTTATCCATTAGTTCGATCGATTACCGATCAAGACCTGTTCCAATATTTTCCCATCGCTCTAGGATTTTTTTCTTATAACGTTTTTTTTTCTTCAATTATTATCGTTATTTCGATATCGAATCTCTGGTTCGATTCGCGATCGTCGCAACTCGATCTACTTCTTTTCCTGTAAATATAAATAAAACAAGCTAGCGATGTATAAGATGCAATTTGTTTTATGAAGAGCGAAATGTAATCCACGCGATGCATATAACATGGAAATACATGTGTTCGACAAGATACGAACACATCGGTTCACGCTAGGAGAATAATGTATATAATAATGTATATAAGCACGTTTCATAACGGGGCGACGGGAAGAACGTGTGTGTAGGTCGCGTGGACGCGTGCGAGGGCGATGAGATCAAATCGTATCAAACACTTCGTGGGTATTGTTTCGTATCGTAACGTACGTATATCGTCGCGAGAGAACCTTGAAACGAAAAAAAAATGACCGATCCGAGCGCCCCGATATCGGATATCTTGATTTTCAACGGAAGTTCCAAGTTCGACCGCTACGAGTGCAGCGATCGCAAAAAAACCACACAAAGGTCGTAAGAAAGTCACAAGATAAAAGTTCTCTTCTCATAAGAGAAAATGATTATTAAACGAGATTCATACATGACGTAGCGATCGATTTTTTAACTTTGAGACAGTAAAATACGAGAACGAGAAAAAATTCTTAAAATCGGTGATTTAATGGAAAATCGCGGAAATGCCGGTGCCGTGGCATCTTTTTATGTCTTGTTTTGCGCCTCGATTTCTTCAAGTCGAAGAGCCCACGTGCATCTAATATCTTCTACACATGACGCGAGGATGCTTGTGAAAAGTCGGGTTTGAACCGGTTTTTCGTCTCGGAATCGGACGCGCAATATAAAAGAAGAATGTCTGATATTCTCGCCGTTCTCGCTTTTCGCACAATCTTCCACGCGTTTTACGTTAAATTAACGATTGTACGGAGACGAAAGACCGCGAAGTTATTCTTTCAAGATTTCGTATCAAGATCGTTATCGTACTTGGCGATTATTTTTTTATCGAATGACATTTTTTCATGAACCTACTACAAAATTATTCTTCGACCTCAACGCCACCGCGAAATTCACACTTTCTTCTCCTACGACAAACGAGTGAGTTCAACGAGTGTTCGATTATAGTCAAACGCCATAATAATCCATCCTCGAACTGACCAATCTGCGTAACTAAATAAATATACATAAATTTGTCTAAATACAATTGTACAATTTTTTCATTCGTAAAATTCTAAATCTCTTCCCTGTGTAAACCTTGAATATTAATTTTTCACGAAAACGAAGCAAGCCTATCTTCGCTATCTCCGTGCCAACGATACGAGCGTCGGAAACGTCAGAGAGATATTTAACACCCTGGAAAATAATGACGAGAAATATTTCTACGCCCCCTTCTCCCCCTGTTCGTGCTCGAGCTCGGTCTAGTCGAGTTCAAACGTCGGCTATTCCTTGATTAATTAATTGACGCGCGACGCAAAGAAGATAGCAAAATACGAATTTAAATCTATATGTAAAAGTAGACATACGTTTATGTACACCGTTACATTATTATATTATTGTGTTTGTGCTCGAGCGACAACCCTGACAACGACGGTTTGCCAAGATCGCATTCTGCTCCACGACTCTATGAAAAATAAAAGGGCTTGCTTGTCGCACGAGCTGTGCGATTCAGCGTTGTATAGTCAACGGGTGTCGTATATAACGTGAGACGCGAGAGAACCGAGAAACGAATTGAAACTGGTTCGAGCTGGAAAACTGTACTTCGATCCAGACTTACAAACGACACGAAACATTTATACCTACATACACATATATACATGTACATATGTAAATGTATGTATAAGTCGAGTTTCTTAATTGCCTAATTCAGAGTAATTGAAGATGATGAATTTTAGGGACAACTTTTCAATCTTTCGTATCTCGGATAAAAGGTCTCTCTGGCCACTTTAGCTTTCGTCCAATTTGCCTCTATCGCCTTATCGTCCAGTCTCTTTTGAGATTGTGTAATCTCTGGGGGGCGAAGGAAATTTTTTGAAGAGTGCAAAAAAATTGTTATATGAAAAAAAGTAAAAAAAAAGAAAAAATATTCGTCTTAATTTTACATCAATTTTGTATTACCGTGGATTTAGTTTCTAAATGTTTGTTGTTATCCGCACGTGTCGGTGTGCTATGAATTCCGACAATTTCATCGCTCGCCTTGGCACATACACGACACAAATGTACAGTTTTCAAAACAAAAACCACCGTCCCGAATCAAAAGGAATCGGTCGACTGAACTCGACGAGCCGAGACGATTTATTATGGGAGATCAATCGATGCCGAGAACAACAAGAATTTTCGATTCTCATACCCCTACTTCTCACCGGAAGAAGGTGATTTTCGAAATGGCAAAATTATTTTCAAGTAGACGACTTGCTTGCTACAAATAAATAATTTCTCCCGCTCGGTCGATTAAATCATTGAAGTAAAATAACACAAATAACTTTACAGTAACACTTTTCGAATTTTTAACAAAACGATGACCATATCTGATTTATTATTACGCATTATAAATTATGCGTTGATAAAATCATGTTACGAGTCGACGCGAACATATATCATCACACACAATCATAAATACTAATTTGTTTCACACTAAATAATCGCTAATAACGCAAATAAAGTATTGCATATTTATCGCACAGCGAATATTGCAATCCCACACCTTAAAATTACGTTGTATAACAAATTGTAGGCAGTTGACAAGCTAATATTTTTATAGCGTAATTATTGTCGCATGTATGTGTATATATATAACAGTTGATCCTTTCCAACCTGCAGAAATATACTTTTTCTATTGTTCATAATAACATCAATATGTAAATAATTTTGTACCCGCAAGTTTGTACGTTTTTTTTAAATATAATATCGTTATTCTCTTTGTTGTTATTGTCTTGTGAGATACAAGCCCTCTAAGTACACATAAAAAACAGGAAGTCGAAATATAAAGTTATGATTCATGCCTGCTGAAATATTATCAAAATATAATATACAAATTCAATCTATCTAACGTAGCGATGGCTAAAAATATCAATTTCTAATCGAGACTGTCGAGATCCGAATCGCATAAAGTAGTAAAAAATGTTATGTACGATTTAATCCAAGTCCATTAAACTTCGGATAAATTCTCATAAGTACTTGGATCTTGCGGATCCATCGCTAATTGATATGAAACTATTTTGTGATTAGACTTATATGTACATCTGCGAGGAAATAAATTGAGCCCTGCCAGTTTTAAATGCACCGATAATTGCTAGTCAAATTTGCGGTATGAATACACGAGGTACGGGTCGAAGGCAGTTGCTGTAACTATTTTCATTAATTTCAATCAACGGCACCATCGTTACAATTACAACATTCAATCCTAATTATAAGAAAGTATCAAGTATCTGTTTCTTTCGATATGGAAGTGTTTTGATGAAAATAAATACTTACGGAATGTCCATCGCCACGTATCATCATCTTAAATCATCGATTATCAAATATGCGTAATAGCCACCTCGCTCTTTTCATCCTCGGGAGTTTTCACGTCGAAACGATACTTCGTTTGGATATTAATGTCTGAGAATTCATTGTCCGCATTTATCGTCATTCGAGTGATGAATTTTCGATGCCTGCGCATTCGTTTAGCGATACAGGGGAAAAATAGATCGGGATCGAGATGTTGCTGTTTCTTGCGAAAAACTATTCGGTATAAATTGCTGACGATAAGTCCGAGTATCACAGTCATAAGAAAACCGATCGGCGAATACCACATGTAAGAGATTCGATAGGGATAAAAGAAATGAGAATCATCGGACCGTCTGCAAAAAAAAAAGGCCCAATGGGTAAGAAATAAAGTTCATGCTTTAATTTAACGAATATGTTGTAAAAACGAAGTTCTTCGAGAGGATACTTACGTCGCGTTCATCAAGACGGAATTCACGGTTGAATTAATACGAGTGTCGAGGCTACAACCATCGATATTGACCGGCAGCACCCGTGCCATTGGTCTCGGTGATCCAAAAGCGATCCAGAGAAGAAATACGAGAGAAGTGACGACACCAGAGACGGCTCCTAATTCGTTAGCGGATTCAAAAACCATCCCAAGTGTAAACATGCCCAAAAGAGGACCACCAACGACTCCGAAGATCGTTAAACTTCCTTGAAGTACACCACCCAGCAGTTGTGCGAGAAAAGCAACAGCGATACACAAAATACCGAATACGAATGCCAATAGTTTTCCAAAAATAATTGACTTCAATGCAGGAAATTCGCGACCTGTCCATCTTTTGTAAATGGGTTTTATGTAATCCTCGAGAGTCACTGCAGCGAGAGAGTTCAGAGCTGCTGAAATTGTACTCAATCCGGCACTGAAGATACCTGAAGATGTATTATATATATCAATTAATTCTTAGAATTATCATATCATCGTAATTATCGTACTTTTCACCGTTGATCATAGAGACAAGTACCTGCTACGAATAAGCCGGGTAGACCAGGCAAATGAGACATCGTATCCATTACGTAGAGAGGCATAAGCATGTCGGTCGATGAAATTCTGTGCTGCATTTTAGGATCGCAGTCTTTGTATTTGCTGTATATAGCCAAGCCTGAGAAGCACGTGGTAATCGAGAGAGCAGTGAGAATAGGCCAGTTGAGATAAAGTGCTAGTCTCGCGGATTTCAAGCTCTTAACGGTCAGCATTCTTTGTATCTGGACTTGATTAACGCCGTACAACGAGAGAAAAGTACACAGACCACCGATCGTCAAACTCCACCAAGTATGACGAACCGTCGGATCTATGGAAATGCTTCGGGAAATAAAAAAAGTTAATACATCAATTTCTTTCTATCGTCATTTAGAACACTCCTTTGTCCGTGTATACTTACTTATCGAATTCCAAACGATTTCCTTCCTTCGCAATTCGCCATATTTCTCCAACTCCACCGACCGAATGCATCGCCGTCCCAATGACGACGAATAACGAGATGAACATGAGAACGGCTTGAAAAACGTCCGTTATTAAAACAGCCTTGATACCTCCGATGCTCGAATAAAAAGCACAAACGAGTCCTATGACTATGATGCTTCCAGTTTTGGAAAGACCCGTGGTGGCCTCCAATGCTAAAGATGGAGCGTATAGAACGACACCCGAATACAAGAGCAGTTGGATCCAATATACTAAACTCGTTATGACTCTGGCCCTCATGCCGAAACGCCGCTCCAGATACTGGAATTAGAATATAAAAATAGTCTCTTCAGGGAGATAGGATGTATGATGACTCTTATAACATTATACGACGTTTGTCACCTCATAGGCACTTGTTGCCTGAAGCTTGTAGAATACTGGAAGAAAGCCATAGCATACTATAGGCGTCCCCAATAGATAAGACAAGTTGATGACAACAAACTGTGTGCCAAATGTATAGTTTTCAGCGGATACGCCCAGAAGCGTGATCGCTGACATGAACGATACCATGAGCGCTATACCAACGGGCACTATGCTCATAGATCTGTTCGCCGAGAAGTACTCCTGATGGAACAAACAAATAAGAGTTACTCGTATCTCGTTCAAATCTCGTTCAAATAGATATAAATAGGATTGTTACGATATGACCGACTTAACAATCTTTACTGCGGTTTTTGCATATTCATAGTCATCATTTGATAAAATCCTTGTATGTACATGGGATTTATATATATATATATGAAATATGAGAATTCCTCGTGCGAATGCTTTGAAAACTAATCTAAGGCGCAGGGATTTAAGCGACGATGATAAATATTCCATGGTATCTTGGGCAAGATGACGAGGCATTTATAGATAATGAATTTCTATTTTGTTTCTCGTTGGCTACAATAGGCAAGTTCAATTTATCAATTACTTCTGTGGTCTTTTGCCGACCTCCGGTTAGTCTGTAGTATATGCCAATGCCAATGCTGATACTCAGCATAAAGGCAATTACCACATAATCCGCCCATCCCAGAGTAGCCGTTTCTGCCATTTCACCACCCTGTAATATTATTTTACGTTAAAAAAATAAAATCCTGTCTCGAATACATTAAATACTGATAAAAATTGTAACACGTGATTGAGACACTCGTGTGAAGATATGTGTCAAGTGTATCCACTCATAGATAAATCGAGTCGAATCAACATGCGTGCCGAATTAATGAAATTATTATAGATTTGTACAGGCCATTGACCCAAATTGAGCAAGACTGAAGTTGTACATGAATTAACTAAGCCGATCCAAAGTCCGATTGCTCGTACATTAA